>JACEEZ010014595.1:0-115290 GCA_016584305.1 Chionoecetes opilio | reverse complement strand
GGACTTTTTCCTTCTTGAAGAGCTGGCCAAGGATAAAAAGTCTTGTCCTAAAAAAATATTATTTTTCTCGTCGATAGAGCGAAGACAATGTCAATTTTTGTGTCTTTTGAACGGAACGTTGCATATTTTGGTACAATTTTTTCTTATAGATAAAATTCATTCGTTGTAGTCTTCAGAAATTTATCATAGAAATATAATCTTGTTTTTTTTGATATTTCTATACCTTTCTGATGACTCTTAGTAGTGATATTTCATGAAATCCAAATTGGACTCTTGCTAAATGTAGCGCTCAGCGCTTCGTCCTAAGCCGCCGTCTTAGGACGCGTCTTAGACTTTCCTCAAAACCTTAGGACGCAGGGTTAGGACGAATCCTAGGACGAATCCTAAATCTTTATAAGTATGGCCCAGGAATTTTATCCTTAAAAAAAAAAAAAAAAAAAAAAAAAACAGAAGAAGTCCGATGCCACTACCCACCCCCGGACGTTTATCCTACTCTAGTATTTACTGTCCAGCAACCCCAAGTGTATCAACTACCCCGCCGCGGATTTTTGCGTCCGCTGAGCATGCTGCCACCTGGCGGGAGGCAGAGAAAGTGTTCAATAGTCTCAGAGATGTTCCGCACCAGGGGCAGTGGGGGTCAGGGGACTAACGGAGGCGGTGCAGGTGAACCTTTGAGTGTCGTGTGCCCAAATGTAAACAATACGATCGCTGAGCATGCTGCCACCTGGCAGGAGGCACGGACACTGACCAGGGGTGACAGGAGACGCTCGGACCGCCGGACAACTTGTCAATTTACGAACAGGACCAGGCATTTCAACATAAAAAAAAAAAAAAAAAAAAAAAAAAAAAAAAAAAATCCGGCAAACCCGATATCGGGAAATGGAGGTTTGTGTGTGTGTATATATATAAAATATATATATATATATATATATATTTTATATATATATATATATATATATATATATATTATATATTAAAATATATATATAAAATATATATATATATCTAAGAAGCTTTTTCCTATCTTTCTTTTATTAGCTGATTAACTACATTTTTTGCGTATTGTAATAAAAAAATCACGAAATAGAAGTCGCCGAAAATTGGCGAGAATAACACGGGGCGAGAGTTCCAGGTAGCACATCTCGCCGGGCTATCATTTGGCTACACACTCCAACAGTACAAACCTCTGCTTCTAGTAGTCTTATAGGCTGATAAAGGGTAATATATACACATTAAGCAATAAATGAGCAAGTACTGTTTTTTGTTTCATATCAGTAAACTTTGTGGTTTATATATATAGTGTTCTGTGACTGGCTGTTACTTATCAAAGTTGTAGATTGAAAAGGAAAGAACAGAGAACATAAAAAGTTATTGAGAAATTGTTACAGTTTATTTACTACAGCTGTCATAATATCCTGTGGCGTGGTATGGTGTGCTTTGTTGTTCTCGGTAGCAGAGCGTGGAGACAAATGCTTCCGCCGCTCTCGTCGCCCCAACGAATATCTCCCTGGTTCAAGCCGCCAAACCCAGACATACGGCCGATTTGTAAACATGGACTAGGGAGTCTAACGTGGAGCTTCCATGTTAGACTCAAGGGTACCAATGCCAAGAACGCGTGCTTTAGACACCACAGCGAGAGCTAACATGGTCTTATGTTGATCCACACTGCGCTTGGGTTGGCAGCCCTGAACCAGGGAGATATTTGTTGGGGGACGGAGCGCGGAGGAGGCATTTGTCTCCGCGCCCTGCTACCGAGAACAACTAAAACACACCATACCATATATTCACCTTTTCTTTATTTATTCACTCTTTTACCCACATTTCCCTGCTTTCATAGCTCTCCCCACTATCGGGAGTCAAGATTCTCATGGTCATGTTATAGATATTATTTTGTTGCACAACCAATGAGGCCTTAAATTAATTATAAGAACGAAAAAAAAACACAATCAAATGGAAGAAAATACCCCACCAAAAATAAGAAACGGCAATAAGGTAATATTTTCTTATTTGCTTCCGCCCCCCAAGTTGTAATTTTGTCAGTAACGGTCAAGTTAGTTACTGTTACGTTAGATTACGGTCAGGCTAGGTATACATAAAAACAGGTAAAAGCTTATTAGATAGATAGATATTAAGTCGTAGAAAATAGGAACACTCGGCGACGTGAAGAGTTGGAACTCTCGCCAACGGGGACGAGAGATACGGTAGACAAGAGTTCATAAACAATCGATGTTGGGAGTGTGAAAGGATGACGTCCCCGTTAAATGGGAGGATAGTGTTGGGTATCTGAGAGAGAGATAGAGATCATGCATGAGGAGAGAATGCAAATGAGGTGGATAGATGTGTGGAAATGGGAGACTGCTGCCGTGGCCTCCCCGTAGAGGGATTGTAAGGAACCGCTGTTAGCGTAGACTAGACTATATGACCAAAAAGAGAATGTAGGGCTCCTCTGTTTCCATTAATTAAATGCAAGTGTGCTGTATAGTCGTATAAGTGAGTACTTTAGTGCTGATAGCCTGGACTCGGCAGGGGAGGAGAGGTAAACAAACCAGATTTCAAAGGGCGCCAAACGCGGTCTTCTAAAAAATATTTCAGAAGCTTCATAATCTGCAGTAGAGGCATGTATAACACTCATATTTTGCCAAACAGAATATTGACAATACCGATAATTTGTCTTAGCATTGGCATCTGCATAGTATTCATAAATATCATTAGACTCAAGTGTTGGACAGGGGTCTGGTTGTCTTAACATTTCCAATACTATTCTCGTTAGTTTTAGATCAACTTAAGACTTATCCCCCCAGAAAAAGTTTAAAGAACGGAAATGCCTGTCTAAAGCCACGGTTAGTCCTAGGTTAGCCTAAGTCCACGTTTAAAGATTCGGCCGATAGAGTGGTCTTAGCCGTGGATCAACATAAGACCATGCTAGCTCTTGATATTGGTGTCTAAAATATGCATTCTTGGCATTGGTACCACTTGAGTCTAACATGGAGGCTCCACGTTAGACTCTCCCTAGTCCATGTTTACAAAATCGGCCGAAACTTTGTCTTGAAACACTTGCTACAAATATCACATTTGAACTTCCTCAAGCCAGTGTGTCCAAAGGTGTGTTCATTGAGTATAGAACTAGTATAAAACCTTTTCCTTCATTCCAGACAATCTTTAACACCACTGTGTGTTAGGGTGTGTCTGGTGAGGTGACGCTTTAGTGAATCTTTTCCCACACTCTAGACCAGTGACTCACAACCAGGGTTCCGCAAGAAATCATGAAATTAATATTGTGTGGCCGTATCGGTCGGAAACGTGTGCAAAGTTCTCTGGAAAGGCACAACTTTCTTGCTGCTCCCGTAAACTTAGAATGCAAGTACAGTCAAACCTCGATATAACGGACCTCGATGTAACGGACTTCGGATATAACGGACTCCATTTGCGTGACTTTTTTTTTTTTTTTTCCCCTTCATATTAGACCGCTCGCTTATCACCGCTCGAATTGTCAACTCAACATAATTGTATTATTTTCTCATTTTACTTTGGAATGCTTGGGTTTTAAGGAGTTTTGATGTAGCACATATTAAGATATATAAGGAAGGAGCCTGTATTGCTAGTGATTTAGTGGTAGAAGGTGTGTATTGTTTAAAATAGTGATTATTAGTGTTATGGCGTGGCCGCTACTACGTCTCCCTGTCACCTCAACACCCTAAATCACCCTTATCCAGTGGCGTCACCGCGGGGGGGCTAAGGGGGACTTAGCCCCCCCAAGTCAAGGACTCAGCCCCCCCAAAATTGCTGCTAGTAGCCTGCTACCCAAAAACAATAAAAAGGAATATTTATCCAATTTTCCATGCCAGAGCAAAACCTTATTTTTCACACTTTTATAGAAAAATTGGTTTGATGTTTCATTTAAATGTTGAAATATGTTTGCTAACAAACCTTGAAATTACTAAGTATATTCTATTATAGAGATATTCTATAGAACCTCCGTTACCTCTTCCAAACCAAGCTGATCCCTGCATTGGGCTATTAAATTGACAAAATAGTTACCGTTCACTTCGTGACTTCTCAGTCAGATTAGTTTTCTTTCATGACTTCAATCATGCTACGCAGCTTCGCTTGAATCGCTTCAGTGTGTACATGTTATGCAAAGGAAGAGGACTGTTGAATTTTAAGGTAAAGGAAGTATTTTTTTTCTTGAGCAAATATCATTGCATGTGAATTTTGCAGATCACGAATATGTATTGCCTAGTTTTTGACATTACAACCCCACTTTTAAAGGTTTGGCAGAGTGAGGATATGGATCTTGCTGCAGCAGTTAACATGGCACAGGAAACAATAAAAGTTCTGAAAGATAGAAGAACTTCAGATGACCATTTCAATACCATTTGGGAAAAGGCAGTTAAATTTGCTGCAGGAAGAAACATAACTGTAGCTCAGCAACAACCTACAAGTTCAAGAAGGCAAAGGAAGCCATCGTCACGGTTGTTAGGATTCATTGTAACTGAAACCATAGGCCAACGAGACACCTCTGAGAGAGATGAAGACCCTAAATCTCACTGTAAAAGATGTCTTTACTATCCCATCCTAGACAAGGTACTCGTTGAATTTGGGCACAGGTTTGATGAACCAAAGAGCATTCTACTTGGTGTATCTGCTTGTCATCCTTCGTCCCCAAACTTTCTAAATGAAAATTATTTGAAATATCTTGCTGACCAATATGACATTGAAAGTGAGAGCCTCCATGCAGAAGTTCTTGTTGCTCAGAAAACATTAAGCGATGCAAAATCCATCTCTGGTGCTTTAGACAAACTAAAGCCTCTAAAGCAAGGTTTCACCACACTCTGGACTTTAATGCATTTGGCTTTCACTTTCCCTGTCAGTAATGCTAAATGTGAGCGATCATTCTCTGTACTGAAGCTTGTCAAAATGTACCTCAGGGCAACAATGGGTCAGAAACGGCTGACCAGTCTAGGTACAATTTCAATTGAAAAAGGTGTGGTGGATTCACTCGATCTTGATGTAGTAGTTGACAAATTTGCCTCTCTTCCAATACTGTCACAATCAAGCTCGGGATAATCCACCAAACGGCAGTTGCCCCTAACTCTTACTTAACATGGACCATAAGTGGTCAGGGATTAACCCCTTCAGCACCAGGGTTACGATGATCACACAGTCCTGCAGTACATACCACTGTACCGTCGTCCTGGTGCTGTAGTGGTTAAGGCAGTGGGAGCCAGGGTAAGGCAGTGGGAGGCAGGGTATCACAGGACGGGAGGCAGGTTAACACAGTGGGAGGCAGGTTAAGGCAGTGGGTGGCAGGGTAACACAGGACGGGAGGCAGGTTAAGGCAGTGGGAGCCAGGGTTTAAGGCAGTGGGAGCCAGGGTAACACAGGACGGGAGGCAGGTTAACACAGTGGTAGGCAGGTAAAGGCAGTGGGGCCAGGGTAAGGCAGTGGGTGGCAGGGTAACACAGGACGGGAGGCAGGTAACACAGTGGGAGGCAGGTTAAGGCAGTGGGTGGCAGGGTAACACAGGACGGGAGGCAGGTTAATACAGGACGGGAGGCAGGTTAAGGCAGTGGGAAGGCCCGGGTAACACAGGACGGGAGGTAGGTTAACACAGTGGTATGGGAGGTTAAGGCAGTGGGAGGCAGGTTAAATCGGCTTGCAGTACTTTATCATGACATGTACTTATTCTGTTTAAACTACAGTATCCCAGTACCGTTTTTGTGGGAATAAGGGAAATACCTTGAAATAGATTGAAGTTTATATTTATATATTTTTTTGCTTATCAAAGAGAAAACCTTACTGAGTAAACAAACCAAGAACATAATTGTGCAATTCCTTTGTGTTGTTAGTGGAGAGAGAAAAATGCCCAAATTTGATTTGTATAAACAGAATAAAATTTTTCTCAATGATCAAATTTAGTTAATATGGTAGAGCATGGTAAAACTCTATTAATTTATGGTCATGGAATTAAAGCTCATTCCATTTTCTTCTCTTTTTGGGCTTCAAAATACCTGGAACGATTAATTTTCAAAATTACCCCCCGACCCCCCAGCTGGATAGGCTCGCTGCGCTCGCCCATCACCACCCCGGGGCTAAAGCCCCCCCAAATTGTTTTTCCTGGTGACGCCACTGCATGTGTGTGACACTGAAGTGTCAGTAGGTAAGGTCATTAGGTTAATAATAAACAGTGGGAGCCTTGCCAGTTCCCTCACACATAATTTGGGTGTGCAGAATGGTCTTCTGAGTAACGTTTTAAGTTTGTATGCAGGTGTACGTACGTACAAATGTGGTCGTCGGTAATATTTTTCACCCATGAATGCATAATGTCTTGCTTCTAGGCTTCAAAGCTCACGGTCAGGTCTGGCAGCTTCAGTTCCACAAGTGAGGTGCTTAACGTCTTGGCCCGTTTGAAGACGCTCACCGCCGACACTGACGACCTCATGATGTCGGCTGCGGAGCAGTTGGAAAGAGTCGGCAAGGAGTGTTGCAATGAGGAATCATTCCTCATGTGCCAGTTTGCATCGGAGCAGCTGTGGCTGGTGTCCTCGCCGCTCAGGTGCAGGCGCTGCAGCCCGATGCTCATGAGTGCGGCCACGGTGTGGTACAGGACCAGTCCCAAACTGTACGATGACCTGTACAATTCCGGCTTCCTGGTAATGCCGCACAGGTCAAGAATCAGGAGACTTACCTCTGCGCTCAGCGTAAAGGATGGTCTTGAGATTGGCACCATCGAGTACTTGAAAATGAGGGTCGCTAAACTCACCTCCAGGGAGAAGCTAATCAACCTGGCAATGGACGAGGTACATAATATACTTGTAGAACAAATGTTTATTGTTAATTGCTGTGAAAATGCATGTGACATTAATTTCATTAATGATTTACAGGTGTACACTGCTAGAGCGGCGGCGTTGGCCGGCGGTCGAGTCTACGGCGACAGCAAAGACGGTGTCACTAACACCATCTTCTGCACCCACATTGCATCAGTGGCTGGCAGGTAAGGGTACTGCTGCAATGTGTGTGTTTATTGTGTACACATTTGACATAGACAATACCCTTATAGTCCGTAACACTCAAATCCTGAGATTTCCCGGAATACGTACAGTGATCCACGGTTAATGTTTTTAATCTCACGTGGCCGGTGTATTTACCCACCTTCCACTTTGGCAGATACGAAGACCCGGTCACTATGTCGCCTGTGTCACACATCACGACCGAAGGCATCAAAGGCATCTTCCTGAAGGTTCTGAAGGCTGTGATGGAGAGCGGGTTCACCGTGGTGTCAGTCACTACTGACGGGCACCGCACCAACCAGAGCTTCCACCACTCCCTCGCTGATGATGGCCGTCATCCCGAGTACATCAGGAACCCGTACAGTTCTGAGCCAGACGCTCGTGTGTACACCATTTTTGACACGGTGCACTTGTTCAAGAACGTGTACTTCAACCTCCTGAACAAGCAGACTCTTCTCTGCCCACCCATCTCAGACTCAGAGGTACGATAAATTGTTTATCTTCATATCACGCTTCCAAATGTAAAGGGTTGCGTGTCATTGAGTAACTTTTTATTCCAATCATCCTGGTAATGTGCATGATGCCAGTGTAGCTCTCTCAAGCCTCAGTCATTTTCTGATTGTTCATGGAGACCAGGCATTTAGTCGGCCCAAGGCGGTTGTAAATCGTGTGCATGATATGTTTATTTGCATGCATGCAAATTAGTTTTTTTTGCCTAAAAGACTATTTTATTCTTCCAGAGTCCTCTGCGCGTGCAGTTTGATCACCTAGTTCAGCTGTACAATATGGAGTATGGCGCTGAGGCAAAGATGGCCCAGAGGTACGTCATGCCTGACACTGTAACTATCTTATAACTCTGTCACTAGAGCAAGCAATTGGGAAAACAATTTCCAAATGTTGCAAAAGTTTATGTTTGCAGAGTGCTCTAGGACAGTGGTCTTCAAAGTTTTTTCATCGCGACCCAGTTTGATTTTATGCATTACATTCACGACCCTATTATACGTCTGTAGCTGCTTTATCTTTCCCATGTGATTTATTTTTTACAATTACATACATACATATGCATATAAATCGGTATACATATATACATACATACATGCATCTATGCATTAAAAATAATTGCATATGTTTGAGTTTGTCACTGTAAATTTGATCTATTAAAAGTATTTAAAAAATGAATATGTAGAAGTGTTCTGTAAATTGTAACTATGTAAGTAGAGAAGTATTAATTAATTGACAAGTGAAAATTTTGCGTACAAGTCCTGCCTTCTCCCATCAGCATTCTCTCTCTCTCTCTCTCTCTTCTCTCTCTCTCTCTCTCTCTCTCTCTCTCTCTCTCTCTCTCTCTCTCTCTTTCTTTCTCTCTTATTGATGCATTTCACATATTGATTATATAATTATCAGTTTACGGATGTGGCGACCACTGAGCAAAGGCTTGCCACCCAGTATTGGGTCGCGACCCGTACTTTGAAGAACCCTGCTCTAGGATATATGTTATTACAACAATTACGATATTTATGTTTTGAATAACTTAGATTTTCACTATGTGTGTATGTGGATATTAAATTTTGTTTATTTTTTTTTTTTTTAAATTAATGCTTTTTGATGGTTGATTTCAGGCTGACAGACCGGGTGCTGCATCCTACCAATGTGCAGCGCAGCAACGTGCAGCTGGCCATTTCTGTGATGCACGAGTCCACAATTGCTGCGCTTGACTATTATTCGCAGGAGGAGGAGTTCAGCGCCTTCAAGGACACCGCAGAGTTTCTCCGACTAGTGCGAAGGTGGTTCGACATTGTCAACGTCGTCCGCCTACGCCCACATCAGGCTGAACGACCCCACCCACAAGCCGGTAACCAGCAGGAGAAGAAAGGGCTGGACTATTTGAAACAATTCCAGACGATGATGTGCACGTGGCTAGAACAGAAGGAGAAGGGTTTCAAGATGTCCACAGACACCTTGAAGGCAGTCATCTACACCTGCAGAGGTCTCGTCGGGCTGGCTAACTACTTGCTCGACAGGCACGGTGATCTGCTCGAGTACGTCCTTCTCGGCAAGGTCCAGTCCGACAAGATCGAGGGCCACTTCGGTCATCTTCGAAAGCTGGCCGGTGGAAACTACTGGGCCAGTGTCCGCCAGTTCATGGAGGGTGAGGCAGTTATCAGAGTACGAAGCTTAGTTTGGCTGTCTGGCTACAGTCTGGGGACAGTGACCACTGAGATGGAAGAGGCGAGACTGCAGCGACAGCTGGACGATGGCAAAGTAATCCAAGATCTGGTGGATGCAGCTGTTCATGCCGAGCGTGAGGACCTGACGAAGGGATCGAGCAAGCCATTGTTCACGGCCGTACCTGGCACGTTCGGTCTAAAATTCACAAGGTGGTTCCTTGACCTCCTCGTGAACCACGCTTGTGTTTTTTTAAGCCCCGAACGTGCCAGGAAAACCCGGCCCCGGTGAAAAAATTGGCTTGCTCGTCCCTTCGTCCGGGTTTCCCACGTGGCATAAACCCAGTGCATCCACCAGATCTTGGATTACTTTGCATCTTTCCAGCTGCCCCGCTGCAGTCCCCCCTTTCCATCTCAGTGGTACACTTTTCCCCAAAGGACTTTTACCCAACAAAAAAACAAAGCTTCCCACTCTGATCACCCCCTCACCCTCCATAAAACGGGCGGAAAAACTGGCCCGGGATTTTTCCACCGGCCAGTTTTCCCGAAGATGATCAAAAGGGGCCCCTCAAATTTTTGTCGGCCCCGGGCCCCCGGGCCGAAAAGGGGACGTACTCGACCCAAAATCCCGTGCCTGTCGAGAAAATATTTAAACCCCACCCCCAAACGAGACCTTTTTGCAGGTGTAGATGACTGCCTTAAAGGGTTTTCTGTGGAATCTTGAAACCCTTCTCCTTCTGTTCTAGCCCCCGGGGACATCATCGTCTGAATTTTTTCCCAAATGTCCACCCCTTTCCCTTTCCTGCTTGGTTCCCGGGGGGGGGGGGCTTGCGGGTGGGGTCGTTCAGCCGGGATGTGGGGTAGGGGAAACAAACGTTAAACAATGTCAAACCCAAACCTTCCACAAAGCCCGGAAACTCCTGCGGGGTCCTTGAAGGCCCCGGGGAACTCCCCCTCCTGCGAATAATGGGCCCAAGCGCAGCAATTGGGGACTGGGTGCATCACAAAAAAGGGCCACTGCACGTTGCCCCCGCTGAAAATTTGGTAGGATGCAGCACCCGGTCTGTCAGCCTGAAACAAACCAAAAAAAAGCATTATTTAAAAAAAAAAAAAAAAAACCAAAATCTAAAAAATTACATCCCACACATAGTAAAAATCAAAAGTTATTAAAAACAAAAAAATATCGTAATTGTTGTAATAACATATACCCTAGAGGGGGTTTTCTTAAAAGTAGGGGTCGCAAAACCCAATAGGGGGGGCAACCTTTTCCCTCAGTGGGGTCGCCACTCGAAAAACTGTTTAATTATATAATCAATGTGAAATGCTTCAATAAGAGAAAAAGAAAGGGGAGAGAGAGAGAGGGGAGAGGGGAGAGAGAGAAGAGAGAGAAGAGAGAGAGAGAAGAGAAAAATGCTGATGGGAGAAGGCGGGGACTTGTACAAAAAATTTTTCATTTGTCAATTAATTAAACTATTTTTTTTTTAACTTACATAGTTAAAATTTACAGAACACTTTACATATTCTTTTTTTAAAAAATCCCTTTTTAATAGAAAAAAAATTTTACATTGACAAATCAAACATATCCCAATTTTTTTTTAATGCATAGATGCATGTATGGTTATATGAAACCCGATTTTTTATGCATATGTATTTTATGTAATTGTAAAAAAAAAATCACAGGGGAAAGATAAAAGCCTACAGATGTATAAAAAGGGTCGTGAATTTGCAAAAAATAAAAACGGGTCGCTTTTAAAAAAAATTTTTTGGGAAAGGCCCACTGCCCTAGAAGCACTGAAAAACAAAAAATTTTTTGCAACTTTTTGGAAAATTTTTTTTTCCCAATTGCTTGCTCAGTGACAGCTTTTATAAAAATTTTTAAAGTGTCAAGCATGACGTCCCCGGGGGGGCCAATTTTTTGCCTCAGCGCCCATGCTCCATATTGTACACCCTAAACCAGGGGATAAAAACTGCACGCCCCAGAGGACTGGGGAAGAAAAAAAAATATTTTTTTTTAAAAGGCAAAAAAAAAACTTTTAATTTGCAGCATGAAAATAAACATATCATGAAACACGTTTTAAAAAAACCGCCCGGGGCCGGGACTAAACCCTGGCCCCCCCCATAAACAATCAAAAAATGACTAAAGGTTTGAGAGAGCAAACACTGGCACTTTGGCACATTACCAGGATGTTTTAAAAAAAAGTTACCCCAATGACACGCAACCCTTTACATTTGGAAGCGTGTTTATGAAGATAAAAAATTTAAACGTAACCCCTGAGTCTGAGATGGGGGGCAGAGAAGAGTTTTGCTTGTTCAGGAGGTTTAAGTACCCCGTTCTTGAACAAGTGCCCCCGGGGTCAAAAATGGTGTACCCCACGAGCGTCCCGGTCAAAAACTGTACGGGTTCCTGATGTTTCTCGGGATACGGGGCCCCCCCTCAGGAGGGAGTGGTGGAAGTCTGGTTTGGTGCGTGGGCCCCTCATAGGGGACGACACCAAAGGTGAAACCCCCTCTCCGTCACAGCCCCCCTTTGAACCTTCAGGAAGATGCCTTTGATGCCCTTTGGTCGTGATTGTGCACAGGCGACATAGTGGGCCGGGGCCCCCCCTATCTGCCAAAATGGGAAAAAGGGGTAAATACACCCGGGCCCCGTGAGATTAAAAAAATTAAACCGTGGGGTCCCTGTACGTTTTTTCCCGGGAAAAAACTTTAGGATTTGAGTGTTAGGGGCTATGAGGGCAAATTTTTCCGTGTCCCAAATGTGTACAAAAATAAACACCCCACATTGCAGCAGTAAAACCCCTTTCCTGCCCGCCACTGATGCCCAAAGTGGGTGCAGAAGAGGTGGGTTTGTGGGCACCGCTTTGCTGTTGCCAAGACCCCGACCGCCCGGGCCCAAAGCCGCCCCTTAGCAGTGGTTTCACCCTTTTAAATCATTTAAAGAAATTAATGTCACATGCATTTTAACCCCAATTAACCAAAAAAACAAATTTTTTCTACAAATTTTAATTTTGTACCTCGTCCATTGCAGGGTTTTTGTTTTTTTCCCTGGAGGTGAGTTTGGCGACCCTCATTTTCAAGTACTTTATGGGGCCAAACTCAAGACCAAAACCTTTAAAAGTGACGCAGAGGTAAGTCTCCGGGTTCTTGACCTGTGAGGGAATACCAAAGGAAAAAACCGGGAAATTGGGCCGGTTATCGTACGTTTTTGGGGCTGGGTTTCCCGTACCCCCCCCCCGTGGCCGCATCATGAGCATTGGGGTGCCCGCGGCCCCGCACCTCAGCGGCCGAACACCAGCCCCAGTGCTCCGATGCAAACTGGCACAAAGAGGAAAGATTCCTCAAATTTCAAAAACTCCTTTTCCGGGGAATCTTTCCAACGCTCCGCAAACCCCATCATGAGGTCGTCAGTGTCGGCGGGGAGCGTCCCTTTAAAAGGGCCCAAAACGTTAAGCCCCCCCACTTTGGAACTGAAAACTGCCCGACCTGACTGGGAGCTTTGAAGCCCAGAAGCAAGGGCCTTATGCATTCAGGGTGAAAAATATTACCCACGACCCATTTTTTACGTACGTAAAACCTGATTAAAAAAATAAAAAAGGTTTTCTCAAAGACCATTCTGCACACCCAAATTTTGTGTGAGGGGAAATGGCAAGGTCCCACTGTTTTTTTATTAACCTAATTACCTTACGTACTGACACTTTGTGTCACCCAAAATGGGAGTGGCGTCCCCCAGGAAAAAAAATTTTTGGGGGGGGTTTAAAACCTCGGGAGGTGATGGGCTTCCCCGCGGGGGGGTCGGGGGGTAAATTTTTAAAAATTTAAACAGTTCCAGGGGAATTTTGAAGCCCAAAAAAAAAAGAAGAAAATGGAATGAAGCTTTAAAACAAAGAAACATAAATTAATAGAGTTTTACCAAAGCATCATACCCTATTAAATAAATTTGATCAATTTTTAAGAAAAAATTTTTCTGGGTTTTTACAAAATAAACAAATAGCCCTTTTTTCCCCTCTCCACTAAACAAAAACACAAAGGAAAATTTTTTTGGCCCAAAAAATGTTGTTCTTTGGGTTTTTTTTCTCAGTAAGGTTTTATCTTTTAAAAGGGAAAAAAAAATTAAATATAAAAATTTTAAAAATATTCGGATTTTTTCCCCTTTTTGCACAAAAAAAAGGTACATGGGAATACTGTAAATTAAAAAGAAAAAAAGTTTCATGATCAATAAAGTAAAAAAAAAGCCGATTTAACCCCTCCCCCCTGCCTTTAAACCCTGGCAAACCCCCCGCCTTTCCCTGCAAACCACGGGGTTACCCTTGGGCCCCCCGTTTCCCGTGTTACCCCCTCCCGTTCCCGTGTTACCCTTCCTCCCCTCCTGGTTTCCCCCGCCTCCCCCTGCCTTACCCTGGCAAAACCCCTGCCTTACCCCGGGATACCCCCTGTGTTTAACCTGCCTCCCGTCCTTTTTTACCCTGCCTTTCCCCCGGCCTTACCCTGGGGGGTCCCACTGCCTACCCCCGCATAAACCCCTTTTGTTAACCTGCCTCCCACTGCCTTTTCCCGGGCCCCCCACGGGCCCTTTCCCCGGAAACCCCCTTTCCTTACCCCCCCAAACCACTGTGTTAACCTGCCTCCCACTCCCTTTACCTGGCCCCACTGCCTTACCCGCAACCATGTGAACTGCCCCCCGTCCTGTGTTACCCTGCCCCCCACTCCCTTACCCTGGTCCACTCCCTTTAAAACCTGCTACCACTGTTTTAAAAACCTGCCTCCCCGGGTTACCGCCCCCCACTCCCTTACCCTGGCCCCACTGCCTTAAAACCCTCCCACCCAACCTGTGTTTTTCCCCTGCCCCACTGCCTTCCTGGCCCCACTCCCAAACCTGCTCCAAACGTGAAAACCTGCCCCCCTCCTTACCCTGCCCCCTGCCTTCCCCGGCTACGCCAACCTGCATCCCACTGTTTAAACCCTCCTCCCCGTTCCCGCTCCCATCCCTTTCCCCCGGCCCCCACTGCCTTACCTGCCTACCACTGGTGTTAACGCCTCCACGCCTTACCCTGGCTCCCTGCCCTACCCTGGCCCCACGCCTTAACCTGCTTCCCACGTGTTAACTGCCTCCCGTTGTGTTACCCCCCCCCCCTGCCCTTAACCTGCCTCCCCACTGTTTTAATCCCCTCCCGTCCTGTGTTACCCTCCCCCCACTCCCTTACCCGGGCTCCACTGCCTACCACTCCCAAAAGGACGGACGTCAGGGTATGTACTGCAGGACGTGTGATCATCGAACCCCTGGGCTGAAGGGGTTAACCCTGACCATTATGGTCCATTTTAAAGTAAGATTTGGGGCAACGGGGCCGTTTGGTGGATTCCCCCCAGTTGTTTGGACTTTGGAAGAGGGGCAAATTTGTCAACTACTACACAAGATCGGGGAAAACCACCACCCCTTTTTTTCAATTGAAATTGTCCTAGATGGTCCCCGTTTTGCCCCTTTTGTTGCCCGGGGTACGTTTTGACAAGCTTCAGTACAGAGAATGATCGTTAAATTTTGGGATTACTACAGGGAAAGGAGAGCCAAATGCATTAAAGTCCAGAGTGTGGTGAAACCTTGCTTTAGAGGCTTTAGTTTGTCAAAGCACCAGAGATGGTTTTTTGCATCGCTTATGTTTTTGAGAAACAAGAATTTTGCATGGGGCTCCATTTTCAATGTCATTTTGGTTTAGCAAGAATTTCAAATAATTTTCATTTAGAAAGTTCGGGGGCGAAGGATGACAAGCAGAAAAACCCAAATAGAATGCTCTTTGGGGCATCAAAAACCTTGGCCCCAAAATTTAATGAGTACCTTGTCTAGGATGGGATAGTAAAGACCTCTTTAAGTGAGATTTAGGGTTTTTATCTCTCTCAGAGGGGTCTCGTTGGCCCCATGGGTTTTAGTTTCAATGGTCCTAACAACCTGACTGCCCTTCCTTTTCCCTTCTTGAAAGAAGGTTGTTGCGGTACAGTTATGTTTTTTCCCGCAGCAAATTTAAAAGCCTTTTCCAAAAGGTATTGAAATGGTCATCTGAAATTTTTTTCTTCCCTTTCAGAACTTTTTTTGTTCCTGTTTCCAAAGTTAACTGCTGCAGCAAGATCCATATCCCCCTCTGCCAAACCTTTTAAAAATGGGGTTGTAATGTCAAAAACTAGGGCAATCATATTCGTGGGGTCTCAAAATTTACATGCAAGATATTTTCTCAAAAAAAAAAAAATATTCCTTTACCTTAAAATTCAACAGTCCCCTCCCTTTTTCTAAAATGTACACACTGAGCGATTCAAGCGAAGGGTGAGATTTAAGTCTGAAAGAAAATAATTGACTGAGAAGCCGAAAATGAAAAGGTAAAAATTTTGAATTTTTTAACCCCAAAGCAGGGATTTAGTTGGGTTTTGGGAAAAGGTAAAGGAGGTTTTATAAATATCTCTATAATAGAATATACTTTGTAATTTCAAGGTTTTTTAGAAAAATTTTAACATTTTAAAAGAAAATCAAAACCCAATTTTCTATAAAAGTGTGAAAAAAAAGGTTTTGTTGGGGATGGAAAATTGGATAAAAAAATTTCCTTTTTTTGTTTTTTGGGGAGGGCACTAGCAGCAATTTTGGGGGGCTGAGTCCTTTATTGGGGGGGTAAGTCCCCCTTAGCCCCCCCGCGGGGCGCCATGGATAAGGGGGATTTGGGGTGTTGAGGGGAAGGGAGAGTGTACGGCCCCGCCATAAACTAATAGTCAATTTTAAACAATACACACCTTCTAACTAAACAATAGAAAACAGGCTCCCCTTATATATCTAATAGGTACATCAAAACCCTTAAAACCCAAAACATTCAAAGTAAAATGAGAAAAAAAATACAATTTTGTTGAGTTTACAATTTGGCGGTGATAAGCGAGCGGTCTAATATGAAAGGGGAAAAAAAAAAAAAAAAGTACCAAAAAGGATCCGTTATATCCAAGTCCGTTAATCGAGGCCGTTATATCGAGGTTTGACTGTACTTTTCATTCAAGTTACGGGAGCAGCAAGAAAAATTGTGCCTTTCCAGAGAACTTTGACACGTTTCCGACCGTACGGGGAACAATATTTAAATTTTATGATTTTTTTTTTTGGGGAACCTGGTTGGAGTCACTGGTCTAGAGTGTGGAAAAGATTCACTAAAGCTTTTACCCCACCAGAACACCCCAAAAAAAAGTGGTGTTAAAGATTGTCTGGGAAAGAAGGAAAAGGTTTATACTAGTTCTATACCAAGAAAAAACACCTTGGAAACATGGCTTTAGGAAGTTCAAATTGATATTTGTAGCAAAATGTTTAAGACAAAATTTCGGCCGTTTTTTAAACATGGGACTAGGAGAGTCTAACGTGGAGCCTCCATGTTAGACTCAAGTGGTACCAATGCCAAGAATGCATTTTTTAGACACCAATATCAAGAGCTAACATGGTCTTATGTTGATCCACGGCTAAGACCACTCTATCGGCCGAATCTTTAAACGTGGACTTAGGCTAACCTAGGACTAACCGTGGCTTTAGATAGGCATTTCCGTTCTTTAAACTTTTTCTGGGGGGGATAAGTCTTAAGTTGATCTAAAACTAACGAGAATAGTATTGGAAATGTTAGACAACCAGACCCCTGTCCAACACTTGAGTCTAATGATATTTATGAATACTATGCAGATGCCAATGCTAAGACAAATTATATCGGTATTGTCAATATTCTGTTTGGCAAAATATGAGTGTTATACATGCCTCTCTACTGCAGATTATGAAGCTTCTGAAATATTTTTTAGAAGACCGCGTTTGGCGCCCTTTGAAATCTAGTTTGTTTACCTCTCCTCGCCTGCCGAGTCCAGGCTATCAGCAACTAAAGTACATCACTTATACGACTATACAGCAGCACTTGCAATTAATTAATGGAAACAGAGGAGACATACATTCTCTTTTTGGTCATATAGTCTAGTCTACGCTAACAGCGGTTCCTTACAACTCCCTCTACGGGGAGGCCACGGCAGCAGTCTCCCATTTCCACACATCTATCCACCTCATTCTCATTCTCTCCTCATGCATGATCTCTATCTCTCTCTCAGATAACTACTATCTACTATCTACTATCTAACTACTATACAACACTATCCTCCCATTTAACAGGACGTCATCCTTTCACACTCACAACATCGATTGCTTTATGATACTCTCGTCTACCGTATCTCTCGTCCCCGTTGGCGAGAGTTCCAACTCTTCACGTCGCCGAGTGTTCCTATTTTCTACGACTTAATATCTATCTATCTAATAAGCTTTTACCTGTGTTTATGTATACCTAGCTTGACCGTAATCTACCGTAACAGTAACCTAACTTGACCGTTACTGACAGAAATTACAACTTGGGGGGATGATGAGGCGGAAGCAAATAAGAAAATATTACCTTTTTTGCTGTTTCTTATTTTTGGTGGGGTATTTTCTTCCATTTGATTGTGGTTTTTTTTTCGTTCTTATAAGTAATTTAAGGCCTCATTGGTTGTGCAACTAAATAATATCTATAACATGACCATGAGAATCTTGACTCCCGATAGTGGGGAGAGCTATGAAGAGCAGGGAAAATGTGGGTAAAAGAGTGAATAAATGAAGAAAATAGGTGAATATATGGTATGGTGTGTTTAGTTGTTCTCGGTAGCAGGGCGCGGAGACAAATGCCTCCTCCGCGCTCCGTCCCCCAACAAAATATCTCCCTGGTTCAGGGCTGCCAACCCAAGCGCAGTCGTGGATCAACATAAGACCATGTTAGCTCTCGATGATGGTGTCTAAAGCACGCGTTCTTGGCATTGGTACCACTTGAGTCTAACATGGAAGCTCCACGTTAGACTCCCTAGTCCATGTTTACAAAATCGGCCGTATGTCTGGGTTGGCAGGCCTGAACCAGGGAGATATTTCGTTGGGGCAGACGAGAGCGGCGGAAGCATTTGTCTCCACGCTCTGCTACCGAGAACAACAAAGCACACCATACCACGCCACAGGATATTATGACAGCTGTAGTAAATAAACTGTAACAATTGCTCAATAACTTTGTATGTTCTCTGTTCTTTCCTTTTCAATTTACAACTTTGATAAGTAACAGCCAGTCACAGAACACTATATATATATCCACAAAGTTCACTGATATGAAAGCAAACACAGTACTTGCTCATTTATTGCTTAATGTGTATATATTACTTCATCAGCCTATAAGACTACTAGAAGCAGAGGTTTGTACTGTTGGAGTGTGTAGCCAAATGATAGCCCGGCGAGATGTGCTACCTGGAACTCTCGCCCAGTGTTATTCTCGCCAATTTTCGGCGACTTCTATTTCGTGATTTGTTATTACAATACGCAAAATATGTAGTTAATCAGCTAATAACAGAAAGATAGGAAAAAGCTTCTTAGATTATATACTATATATATATATATATATATATATATATATATATATATATATATATATATATATATATATATTAATATATATTATATATAATATATAATATATATATTGATATAAAAACACACACACACAAACCTCCATTTCCCGGACCCATATTTCCGGATATCGGATTGCCGGACAAATTCCGAGATCCGGGGATATGTCAGTCCCAGATTTTTTTTTTATTTTATTTTTTTTTTTATTTTTTTTTTATGTTGAAATGCCTGGTCCTGTTCGTAAATTGACAAAGTTGTCCGGCGGTCCAAGCGTCTCTGTCACCCTGGTCAATGTCCGTGCCTCCTGCCAGGTGGCAGCATGCTCAGCGATCGTATTGTTACATTTGGGCACACGACATCACGGTTCACCTGCACCGCCTCCGTTAGTCCCATGACCCCCACTGCCCTGGTGCAGGAACATCTCTGAGACTATTGAACACTTTCTGCTGCCTCCGCCAGGTGGCAGCATGCTCAGCGGACGCAAAAGTCCGCGGCGGGGTAGTTGATACACTTGGGGTTGCCAGACAGTAAATACTAGAGTAGGATAAACGTCCGGGGTGGGTAGTGGCATCGGACCCTTTTTGTTTTTTTTTTTTTTTTTTTTTTAAGGATATTCCTGGACTGTTGCGATTCCCGGACTTTGCGGTTCCCGGACCAGTGCTCCCCCTATTAGTCCGGGAAAACGAGGTTTGTGTTTAATTATATATTATTAAGGTACGCCGTATAAAAAAAATTCCCTTTTTCTCAACTTTGGCATGCCAATTTCCTATGTAAAACGGAATTCAAGGGCTTTTATCTAGTTCATTTGCTTTTTTTAAAAAANAAATATCAGACTAACTGGCTATGTGATCCACGGCTAAGACCACTCTATCGCCGAATCTTAAACTGGACTTAGCTAACCTAGGCACCGTGGCTAGATAGGCATTCCGTTCTTTAAACTTTTTCGGGGTAAGTCTTAGTGATCTAAAACTAACGAGAATAGTATTGGAAATGTTAGACAACCAGACCCCTGTCCAACACTTGAGTCTAATGATATTTATGAATACTATGCAGATGCCAATGCTAAGACAAATTATCGGTATTGTCAATATTCTGTTTGGCAAAATATGAGTGTTATACATGCCTCTACTGCAGATTATGAAGCTTCTGAAATATTTTTTAGAAGACCGCGTTTGGCGCCCTTTGAAATCTGGTTTGTTTACCTCTCCTCGCCTGCCGAGTCCAGGCTATCAGCAACTAAAGTACATCACTTATACGACTATACAGCAGCACTTGCATTTAATTAATGGAAACAGAGGAGACATACATTCTCTTTTTGGTCATATAGTCTAGTCTACGCTAACAGCGGTTCCTTACAACTCCCTCTACGGGGAGGCCACGGCAGCAGTCTCCCATTTCCACACATCTATCCACCTCATTCTCATTCTCTCCTCATGCATGATCTCTATCTCTCTCTCAGATACTCCAACACTATCCTCCCATTTAACAGGACGTCATCCTTTCACACTCACAACATCGATTGCTTTATGATACTCTCGTCTACCGTATCTCTCGTCCCCGTTGGCGAGAGTTCCAACTCTTCACGTCGCCGAGTGTTCCTATTTTCTACGACTTAATATCTATCTATCTAATAAGCTTTTACCTGTGTTTATGTATACCTAGCCTGACCGTAATCTAACGTAACAGTAACCTAACTTGACCGTTACTGACAGAAATTACAACTTGGGGGATGATGGGGCGGAAGCAAATAAGAAAATATTACCTTTATTGCCGTTTCTTATTTTTGGTGGGGTATTTTCTTCCATTTGATTGTGTTTTTTTTTTCGTTCTTATAAGTAATTTAAGGCCTCATTGGTTGTGCAACTAAATAATATCTATAACATGACCATGAGAATCTTGACTCCCGATAGTGGGAAGAGCTATGAAGAGCAGGGAAAATGTGGGTAAAAGAGTGAATAAATGAAGAAAATAGGTGAATATATGGTATGGTGTGTTTAGTTGTTCTCGGTAGCAGGGCGCGGAGACAAATGCCTCCTCCGCGCTCCGTCCCCCAACAAAATATCTCCCTGGTTCAGGGCTGCCAACCCAAGCGCAGTCGTGGATCAACATAAGACCATGTTAGCTCTCGCTGCTGGTGTCTAAAGCACGCGTTCTTGGCATTGCTACCACTTGAGTCTAACATGGAAGCTCCACGTTAGACTCCTAGTCCATGTTTACAAAATCGGCCGTATGTCTGGGTTGGCAGGCCTGAACCAGGGAGATATTTCGTTGGGGCAGACGAGAGCGGCGGAAGCATTTGTCTCCACGCTCTGCTACCGAGAACAAAACACACCATACCACGCCACAGGATATTATGACAGCTGTAGTAAATAAACTGTAACAATTGCTCAATAACTTTGTATGTTCTCTGTTCTTTCCTTTTCAATCTACAACTTTGATAAGTAACAGCCAGTCACAGAACACTATATATATATCCACAAAGTTCACTGATATGAAAGCAAACACAGTACTTGCTCATTATGCTTAATGTGGTATATATTACTTCATCAGCCTATAAGACTACTAGAAGCAGAGGTTTGTACTGTTGGAGTGTGTAGCCAAATGATAGCCCGGCAGATGTGCTACCTGGAACTCTCGCCCAGTGTTATTCTCGCCAATTTTCGGCGACTTCTTTTCGTATTTGTTATTACAATACGCAAATATATAGATAAGTGTTAATCAGCTAATAACAGAAAGATAGGAAAAAGCTTCTTAGATATATATATTATATATATATATATATATATATATATTAAATAATATATAATATATTATATATATATACCACCAAACCTCCATTTCCCGGACCTCCATTTCCCGGATATCGGATTTGCCGGACAAATTCCGAGATCCGGGGATATGTCAGTCCCAGATTTTTTTTTTTTTTTTTTTTTTTTTATAATTTTTTTTTTTTTATGTTGAAATGCCTGGTCCTGTTCGTAAATTGACAAAGTTGTCCGGCGGTCCGAGCGTCTCCTGTCACCCCTGGTCAATGTCCGTGCCTCCTGCCAGGTGGCAGCATGCTCAGCGATCGTATTGTTTACATTTGGGCACACGACACTCACGGTTCACCTGCACCGCCTCCGTTAGTCCCATGACCCCCACTGCCCCTGGTGCAGGAACATCTCTGAGACTATTGAACACTTTCTGCTGCCTCCCGCCAGGTGGCAGCATGCTCAGCGGACGCAAAAGTCCGCGGCGGGGTAGTTGATACACTTGGGGTTGCCAGACAGTAAATACTAGAGTAGGATAAACGTCCGGGGGTGGGTAGTGGCATCGGACTTCTGTTTTTTTTTTTTTTTTTTTTTTTTAAGGATAATTCCTGGACTGTTGCGATTCCCGGACTTTTGCGGTTCCCGGACAAGTTCCCGGACAAGTGCTCCCCCCTATTAGTCCGGGAAAACGAGGTTTGTGTGTATATATATATATTAAGGTACGCCGTATAACAAAAATTCTTTTTCTCAACTTTGGCATGCCAATTTCCTATGTAAAACGGAATTCTAAGACTTTTATCTAGTTCCATTTTTGCATTTGAGCAATTCTTACTATGCAAAATCGCACTTTTATATTGCACCCTTATCGAATAATGCTTAAATGAGTACGCAGTGTCCGGTTGGTCCTGTGTATTGCATCATGCACCAATATGAGTTCCAAATGACTAGCGTGGTAAGCTCTTTCTGATCAGTTGGTTCATCAGGCACTACATCACAGTGTCACAGCCTCTACGTTGGCCTAGAACGTGTCCATCATGTCCTTCTTAGACCTGAAGCAGGGCATGGTCTCCCGGTGGTGGGCCCGAGCCCGGATGAACCTGTCTCTGGCCTGCTGCCCCACCACTGCTGCCGCAGCCTCTATAACCTGCTTCACGACTCTTTCGGTGCTCTGAGTGTGGATAGAGAACTCCGGAACCTCGTACGGCTTGACCAGGATCTCCTGGATCTGATCCCCGGACAGTGAACAGGTGAATGCCGGCTCGTGCACCTGGCCAGGCTGCCAGCTGATCAGTGTCTGCAAGCTGGTGGCTGACAAGATCAGCTTGGGTGTGATGCGAGGTCTTACACTGGTGTCCCCATACTCCTTGCCAGCCCTCAGCTTCAAAATCTGCACGGCGAACCTGCGGTCGTCCTCACTCTGACTCGCCATCAGCGAGAGGACACATTCTGAGTGTGCGAACCATGCTCCTGTCCGCACGTAGAAGGTCACAGCTGTTTGGACCTTCTTGGGCTGCAACCTCATCACTCTGAGCTGCGTGAGGATGTGCTTGGGGCCGTCCTCTAGTCTGTGGTGAACCTTGATGTCGTAGTAGAGTTTGAAGTACACCTGCAGGCAGTACTTGACTAGGATTTCCAGGGTGTTCAGTTCTTTGCCAGTCAGTCCATGCTTTCTGGTCCACATGTACACTAGGGTGCCAATAAAAATCAAAAGTTTAAATTTTTCTTCCTACTTTGGTGTAATGGTGCATCTATGCAAGAAACCATCGTATGCAAAGTTTGAGCTCAATAGGTTGATATTTAGGGGTGGCGGATTACAACTTTGTTATTTACCCTTATGCACTGGCCTATTAAGGAGGGGATGTCATCTCTTGAAAGCGGACAAGCCGGACATCCCTTCCCCAGCAGGGCTGCTGGTCCCCCTCTTGGTGAGTATTAGCCCCTCGGTGGGGGGGTATCATGGGGAGCCACCCCACTCATTGTGGCCGGCTTGGCCGGGGAAGGGAAGCCTTCGAGGTCCCGGGCTGTTGATGGCGATGGGCCTCCACAACTTGGAGGAGGAACTGGCGCTGTTCCTCGTCTTTGGTCAGCCGGAGGTTGAAGGACTGGATGAGCGCCACTCCTCGCTCGGCTGTGTCGTTGACGACGCGAAGTCCCTCGATTCGGCGGCAGGCCTCGACGTACGATTCCTCTTCCTGCCACTTCCGAGGGTTGGTGGACAGGAAGTCAGTCTTGATATCAAGAGCTTCGAAGAGGCGGAGGGAATTTTTCGTGGCGAAGGAGGGCAGTGTTGCCGCAGGAACTTGTGATGATGGGAGGTTTATTCGCTGGCGGGTCCTCGGCTCCTTCATCGTAGAGAATGGCCTGTACATTGTGTACAATTGCTTGTTTGTCGGAGACAAGGAGACGTGAGTCGAACAGTGACAGGCCAATGAGATCTTCGCTCAAGTACCAGAAATGGCGGCTCAGAGTGGTGAAGCAGGCCTTCCGAATACATTCGTCGTGGTACTGAAGGATGTCCTTAGCGAATCCAAGATCCTTGGCGGGAGCGTAGGATAGAACCGTCGATTCGAACCATCGCAGGACGTAGATCTCGGTTGCGAACGATGAGAACCGCTGGAGGGCTGACATTTCTCGAGGTGTGACGACTCCAGTCAGCTGCTCCCGAAACAAGATCATCTTCAGAGCGTAAATGATACGCGCCATCCAATGCGCTCGATGAAGCGCTCCGGGGCTACGGATCGAGGTCTTCGGAAGAGCGCCGCCGAGGAAAAGGATGCTCAGCTCAGTGAGTTCCTTATAGTGGTCACGGGGCTGCTTTGTCTGAAGCAGACGTTTCAAACCTTGAATGAGATCGTCCCTCTTGGAGACCAGAGTCTCCGGCAGATCTTCGTTGGTGGGAGGGTTTATTGCCGACTGGTTGATGTAAGACCAGTAGTCCTTGAAGCGAGAGAAGATGGTGATCTCAGGACCAGAAGATGACCCCAAACACGTAGAAAAGGCCTTCTCAAGGACAAGTTCGTGGACGTGATGACGGCAAGCAAGTGAAACGAGGGGTCGGCCGATCTTCTGTTGCAAGATGGTGCATGCACCATTGATGGCTCCAGTGTTGGCACTGGTTGTGTCGAAGCACATCGCTACGACTCGTTCCTGGACCCCCCAGTCTTCTAGAGCCTCGAACACAGCTGTAGCGGCGGCATCACCAGTTCCGGAGTGCAGTTTCGGGACTCCTAGGAGCTTCTCCACTCCTCTTGTGACGAGGATGGCGAGTCTTTCGGCGCGAGTGCCATCGTCCTGAGGAAGGATCTTCCCGTCCCAATGAACGGTAAGAGGACTGAAGTCTCTTTGATGTCCTTCGCCAAAGTGGACCTGTACTTCGCTCTGCCTGTCGAATGGACTCGGGATTCAGCACAAGCTCTTGTGGATCGTGGCCCAAGCTACTTGCCGTAGCCGCCACAATTGAAGGGCTTGGCGGCTACTGACCCCAGTTCTGTCAGGGGATAACGGAAGGACTTCGTGCCCCGTGTCCTCAATCGCTTGGTGGAGAAGCGACCCGGCGTCGGAAGAAGAAGTTGATGTGTTGGCAGCGTTGGCTGGACTTGATGACTCAGACGATGACGACTCCAGCTCCACCATCTCTTCTCCTTTGGCGTCTGTTGACGGCTAGGTGAGAGAGAGTTTTCACGTCGGCAAACCGATTCTTTCAGCTCTTGTCCAGACCAGCCATCGAACCCCGCCTCCCCTTTCCCGCTGGGCAAGAAGGAATTCCTTGTCTTCAGGACATGGTCATCAGAGTGAGGGCGTCGGAGTGGGCGATGTCCAAAAGGTCTGGGAGACTTTCTTGGAAGGTCTTCTGTTTTCGGCAGGCGTGACTCCAGAGTTATTCTTGCTTTTGCTCAGGATCTTCCACTCGTCGAAAAGTCCAGTAATCTTCCTCCTCACGCTAGTTTTCTGCGATGGTGGGGATCCTAGCTCGTGTCCAGAAGTCGAGGACCTCCTTTGCAGCCTCAGCTGCACTCTGCTGCACCGTCTTCTTCTCTTCCTTGTGTGCGTAAGAAAATCGTGTCGTAAAACGTCTCCACGTGCTGGGAAGTTTGCTCCTGTGATAGTAGGAACACTATGGCCAAGAAGCCAAACTTCAGTTTGCTTTCTCGTGTCATGACCTGAGGGCGAAAAGAGGAAATGTTCAAGATCGATCCGCCACCTCTAAATATCAACCGATTAGCCTGAAACTTTGCACACGACAGTTTTCTACGTACAAGGCAGAATACCACAAAAGTACGTGAAAAAAATATTGACTTTGAAAAATTACTCCTCTGCGCTATTGGCACCCTAATGTACACGAGCGACTGGGTGTGGTGAGCCATCTGGAGTGGGACACCTTGCCACACTTGATCTCCTGCAGCTCGGACGGGAGAATGCCCCGCTTCACAGCCGGACCAGCTGGTAGGAGATTTGCGGGTCAGTGGACATGTTACCAGGATATACTCCGGTATCTCCGTGAGATCTTCACCGCCTGGCACTCCTCTGAACTCTGCGTTGTACTGCATCTCATTCACTCTGGACAGCAGACGCACACTGGACCCGTGTCAGATGAAGTAGGCCCGTCGATGCTGGTGATAAGTGGCGCAGGGGCAACTCGTTTTGTGTGCAACACCATATACTCCAGAAGAGCTTTGCGTCCAGCAAACTTCTCCAAATGGGCGTGAGTACCACCCTTCCACCCCGTTTTGGCCCTAGTTTTAGTCACCTTGCAGTACGATCAGGGAGTTTGGGGGAGTCGTATGTCCCCCAGCAGATCATAGAGAGCCTGAGCACCTTGAACGCAGGCTTCTCAGGTGGCAACCGGTCCCCCTGGGACAAGTGCCAAAGGTACCTTCCAGATGGCTCCTCTGTCACTGACACATGCTCCTCCCGATCAAACCTTGGGTGCAGTTTCCTATAGCTTCGGCACCATCGCCCCGGTCTTGTCCTTCCCCCCATCGTAACCCAATCCAACTACAGGAAAACCTCGTTTATCCGGCACCTCGGGGGGGAGCGCATGCGGATAACTCATTTGCCGTGTTTTGAGAGTTACTCTATTGGAATCGCCCAAAAGCCCACTAATTATTTTTTTTTTTTTTTTTTTTTTTTTTTTCCCCCCCATCACAAGGAACTGGCCAAGGGCACAACAAAAATGGGTAACCAAAGGCCGCTTAGTTGCCAGTCCCTATAAAGAAGACAGTAAAGAATAAAATAAAAAAAAAGGGGTGAGCCAATTAGTTCGGGAGGTGTCCCTTTTTACTCTTCTTTTTAAAAGATGTAAGTCATAGGAAAGTGGAAAAACAGAAACAGGAAGAGAGTTCCCGAGTTTACCCGTAAAGGGATGAAAGGGTTGCCAACCCTGCATACCCCACCAAAATTTGAACAAAATTTCTGCAGATTTCTCAGTTTTGAAAAAATTTACCTAATTAATGCCCGGGTTATCCTGCTTTAGTGCCCCTTTCTACCCCGCACTCCTTGTCAGGATGGAAAGCCAGTCCTCGTGTCCCCCGCCACACCACGAACCTCTCCTCTAAAAANAAAACAGGGGCCAATTAGTTCCCGGAGTAGAGCGTGGTTTAGTCTCTTGTTCTCTTCTTTTGAAAAGATGTAAGTCATAGGAAAGTGGAAAAACAGAAACAGGAAGAGAGTTCCAGAGTTTACCAGTGAAAGGGATGAAAGGGTTGCCAACCCTGCATACCCCACCAAATTTGAACAAAATTTCTGCAGATTTTCTCAGTTTTTGAAATAATTATACCTAATTAATGCCTGGGTTATCCTGCTGAGTGCCCCTTTCTACCCCGCACTCCTTGTCAGGATGGACAAGCCAGTCCTCGTGTCCCACGCCAGCACCACGAACACTCTCCTCTTTTTTCACAGGATCTCTCTGACGGGCTCAAGCTAGTCCTCCCTGCTGGAAGCCAAAAAAAAAAAAACCTGGTTCGATTAGTGCCGTTGTTTTGAGGCTGCCGTTGTTTTAAATACCGGTTAAATGAGGTTCTCCTGTATTTTGGTACCCTGGTTAGGGTACGCCGTATAACAAAAATTATTTTTCTCAACTTTGGCATGCCAATTTCCTATGTAAAATAGAATTCTAAGACGATTTTATCTAATACCATTTTTGCATTTGAGCAATTCTTAGTATGCAAAATCGCACTTTAAGCTATGTTTTGCATATAAATATAAAAGTCCATTTTTGCATAGCAAGAAGTGCTCAAACCAAAAAGTTGAAGAGGACAAACCACCCTTAAAATTCAATTTTACATTAGAAAACACCCTGCCAAATTCGAAATAATCTATATTTCACTTTTCATTGGCCCTACGGCGTACCCTAAATTATATATATATATATATATATATATATATATATATATATATATATATATATATATATATTGAGTCATAGAAAATAGGAACACACACTCGGCGATGCGACGAGTTGGAACTCTCGCCGACGGGAACGAGAGATACGTTAGACGAGAGTATCATAAAGCAATAGATGTTGGGAGTGTGAAAAGATGACGCCCTGTGTGGCAATGGGTGGTGGTGGTTGTGGTGGTGGGCAGTGAGTTACATGTGTGGTGGCAGCCGTGCCCTTGTGTTCTGTGAGGGAGTAATGGCCCCAGCAGTTGTTGGGTTGGCAGTGCAAGTGTGACTTTCAATAAATGTGTGTGCTTGGTGAAATCCCTTATTTGTGTATATCTTCAGGGTTGATATCACAGTTGTTTGGTCATCCACTGTACATTGTTTAACTATCATATGACTTGCTGTAATGGATGTTTGAGAAACCCAACGCCTCCCGGAGACATGGGAAACAGGCGTTGACTGTGGCCCAGTTGAGTCAGTGCCCCGCGCAGGGCCCCTGCTCTCACCCTGATAGGGGCCAGCACAGACACTGTAGTATAACCCCCAGGGGCCAGTGCCCCGTGCAGGACCCCTGCTCTCACCCTGATAGGGGCCAGCACAGACACTGTAGTATAACCCCCAGGGGCCAGTGCCCCACGCAGGGCCCCTGCTCTCACCCTGATAGGGGCCAGCACAGACACTGTAGTATAACCCCCAGGGGCCAGTGCCCCACGCAGGGCCCCTGCTCTCACCCTGATAGGGGCCAGCACAGACACTGTAGTATAACCCCCAGGGGCCAGTGCCCCGTGCAGGGCCCCTGCTCTCACCCTGATAGGGGCCAGCACAGACACTGTAGTATAACCCCCAGGGGCCAGTGCCCCACGCAGGGCCCCTGCTCTCACCCTGATAGGGGCCAGCACAGACACTGTAGTATAACCCCCATGGGCCAGTGCCCACGCAGGGCCCCTGCTCTCACCCTGATAGGGCCAGCACAGACACTGTAGTATAACCCCCAGGGGCCAGTGCCCCGTGCAGGGCCCCTGCTCTCACCCTGATAGGGCCAGCACAGACACTGTAGTATAACCCCCAGGGGCCAGTGCCCCGCGCAGGGCCCCTGCTCTCACCTGATAGGGGCCAGCACAGACACTGTAGTATAACCCCCAGGGGCCAGTGCCCCACGCAGGGCCCCTGCTCTCACCCTGATGGGGCCAGCACAGACACTGTAGTATAACCCCTGGGGGCCAGTGCCCCGCGCAGGGCCCCTGCTCTCACCCTGATAGGGGCCAGCACAGACACTGTAGTATAACCCCCAGGGGCCAGTGCCCCGTGCAGGGCCCCTGCTCTCACCTGATAGGGCCAGCACAGTCACTGTAGTATAACCCCCAGGGGCCAGTGCCCCACGCAGGGCCCCTGCTCTCACCCTGATAGGGCCAGCACAGACACTGTAGTATAACCCCCAGGGGCCAGTGCCCCACGCAGGCCCCTGCTCTCACCCTGATAGGGGCCAGCACAGACACTGTAGTAAAACCCCCCAGGGGCCAGTGCCCCGCGCAGGGGCCCCTGCTCTCACCCTGATAGGGGCCAGCACAGTCACTGTAGTATAACCCCAGGGGCCAGTGCCCCACGCAGGGCCCCTGCTCTCACCCTGATGGGGGCCAGCACAGACACTGTAGTATAACCCCAGGGGCCAGTGCCCCACGCGGGGCCCCCTGCTCTCACCCTGATAGGGGCCAGCACAGACACTAGTATAACCCCAGGGGCCAGTGCCCCGTGCAGGGCCCCTGCTCTCACCCTGATAGGGGCCAGCACAGACACTGTAGTATAACCCCAGGGGCCAGTACCCCACGCAGGGCCCCTGCTCTCACCCTGATAGGGCCAGCACAGACACTGTAGTATAACCCCCAGGGGCCAGTACCCCACGCAGGGCCCCTGCTCTCACCCGATAGGGGCCAGCACAGACACTGTAGTATAACCCCCAGGGGCCAGTGCCCCACGCAGGGCCCCTGCTCTCACCCTGATAGGGGCCAGCACAGTCACTGTAGTATAACCCCCAGGGGCCAGTGCCCCACGCAGGGCCCCTGCTCTCACCCTGATAGGGGCCAGCACAGACACTGTAGTATAACCCCCAGGGGCCAGTGCCCCACGCAGGGCCCCCTGCTCTCACCCTGATAGGGGCCAGCACAGACACTGTAGTATAACCCCCAGGGGCCAGTGCCCGTGCAGGGCCCCTGCTCTAAACCCTGATAGGGGCCAGCACAGTCACTGTAGTATAACCCCAGGGGCCAGTCCCCCACGCAGGGCCCCTGCTCTCACCCTGATAGGGGCCAGCACAGACACTGTAGTATAACCCCCAGGGCCAGTGCCCCACGCAGGGCCCCTGCTCTCACCCTGATAGGGGCCAGACAGTCACTGTAGTATAACCCCCAGGGGCCAGTGCCCCACGCAGGGCCCCTGCTCTCACCCTGATAGGGGCCAGCACAGACACTGTAGTATAACCCCCAGGGGCCAGTGCCCCACGCAGGGCCCCTGCTCTCACCCTGATAGGGGCCAGCACAGACACTGTAGTATAACCCCCAGGGGCCAGTGCCCCGTGCAGGGCCCCTGCTCTCACCCTGATAGGGGCCAGCACAGACACTGTAGTATAACCCCCAGGGGCCAGTGCCCCACGAAGGGCCCCTGCTCTCACCCTGATAGGGGCCAGCACAGACACTGTAGTATAACCCCCAGGGGCCAGTGCCCCACGCAGGGCCCCTGCTCTCACCCTGATAGGGGCCAGCACAGACACTGTAGTATAACCCCCAGGGGCCAGACCAAAGACACAGCGCCAGGATTCACAGATGGGCACCAGAAACACTTAGGTGGCAATAGTGGGAGTGAACATGTTTGCTTGTTATGGCGTCTGAGGGGATATTTATGCAAAGAGCAGACTGACAGACAGACAGACATGCTGATATTTCACAAAGTGGGGAGAAGGGAGAGGAGGCCTTGCCAAGTGTAGTGAGTGAGGCAGGAAGCAGGGTGTGGGCCCTGCAGGCAGGAGTAGAGTGTCACGGCAGCGTGTGGCCATGTGTGTCCTGACTGCCACCACTGTTGTAGGTGCTGAGGTCACAGTCCAAGCCGGCTGCTCCGCCCGGCACTGACCCAGCTCGCTCCAGCATTCTCGAGGGTTCCCGCAGGACCGGTCGTCACATGTGCAGGCGAGAGTATTGCTACGGTGGAGGCTGTGGGGCCGGGCAGCAGCATGAGTGGCCGGGAGCATCAGGATCAGTCTGCCTCAGGTGTGGGGAGGCACAGGTGTGATGGCAAGAATCACCTGGAGGCAGGCAGCTCAGGCCACAAGGCACACAGTGAGCTGAAATGTCAGCAGTGTGACAAAACATTCAACGCAAGAGTAAGCTTGAGCAACATTCCGTGACACACAGTGGCGTTAAAAATTATGAATGTCTAGAGTGTGGGAAAAGATTTACTCAAAACGGTAGTCTCACCAGACACACCCTGACACACAGTGGTGTTAAGAAATATGAATGTCTAGAATGTGGAAAAAGATTTACTATAAAGGGTCACCTCACCACACACACCCTGATACACGGTGGTATTAAGAATCATGAATGTATAGAGTGTGGGCAAAGATTTACTCAGAAGTCTAACCTTATCACACACACCCTGACACACAGTGGTGTTAAAGATTATGAATGTCTGGAATGTGGTAAAAGGTTTTATACCAGTTTTAAACTCAGCCAACACACCTTTAGACACACTGGCTTGAGGGAGTTCAAGTGTGATATTTGTAGCAAATGTTTCAAGACAAAGTGTGATATTGCCAGCCACATGAAGATCCACTTTTGAGGTGGTGTGTTGTGTGGACAAGTGTGGTTGTACCCGTGCCTGTGGGAGTGTGTCCTGTGTGGCAATGGGTGGTAGTGGAGGGCAGTGTGTTACATGTGTAGTGGCAGCCGTGCCCTTGTGTTCTGTGAGGGAGTAATGGCCCCAGCAGTTGTTGGGTTAGCAGTGCAGGTGTGACTTTCACAATAAATGTGTGTGCTTGGTAAAACCTTTGTTTGTGTATATCTTCAGGGTTGATTCAACATCCTGGCTTGGCTATATCCCTGCCAAACACAACACATCTGGTTCCCTGTATCCCACCAAGCCAATTATCTTTCTTTTAGTTGTATTTTTCATATATTAAAGTAATCGTCCAGACTCATTTTTTCTTTGCATAGCTGTGTTGAATGTTCATTTAAAACACCTAATCCACACAAAAAATTCTTTTCCACGCCTTGTTTCCGTAAAACACTACTTTTGTGAAAAGCGCGGAGAAAAAATTGCACCGTTCCAGCCGCCGCTCGAATATTACTGATGACGTCACAGGAGGGGTTTCACCAAGAGAGAGAGAGATAGAGAGATGATGGAGTCCTTCAAGAATCTGCCATTATTCACCCTACTTCATCCCCAACACCCATCCCTGTTCCCACCCATATCGCCACTTCTAACACCCATACCTTTCCCCACCACCAACACCCATCCCCTTCCCCACCACCAACACCCATCCCCTTCCCCACCACCAACACCCATCCCCTTCCCCACCACCAACACCCATCCCCTTCCCCACCACCAACACCCATCCCCTTCCCCACCACCAACACCCATCCCCTTACCCACACCAACACCCATCCCCTTCCCCACCACCAACACCCATCCCTTCCCCACCACCAACACCCATCCCCTTCCCCACCACCAACACCCATCCCCTTCCCCACCACCAACACCCATCCCCTTCCCCCCACCACACCCATCCCCTTCCCCACCACCAACACCCATCCCCTTCCCCACCACCAACACCCATCCCCTTCCCCCCACCACCAACACCATCCCCTTCCCCACCACCAACACCCATCCCCTTCCCCCACCACCAACACCTACACCTTCCCCACCACCAACACCCATCCCCTTCCCCACCACCAAACACCCCATCCCCTTCCCCTACACCAACACCCATCCCTTCCCCACCACCAACACGCCAATCCCCTTCCCCACCACCAAACACCAATTCCCCTTCCCCTCAACCAACACCCATCCCCGTTCCCCACCACCAACACCCATCCCCTTCCCACACACCAACACCCATTCCCCTCCCCTACCACCAACACCCCTTCCCCTTCCCCACCACCAACACCCATCCCCTTCCCCCTCCAAACAACACTCATCCCTTCCCACTCCCACCAACAACCATACCCTTCCCCACCACCAACACCCATCCCCTTCCCCTCCACCAACATCATCCCCTTCCCCCTCCACCAAGACCCATCCCCCTTCCCCCACCAACCCAACACCCATCCCAGTCCCCACCACCAACACCCATACCCTTCCCCCATACAACCAACACCCATCCCATTAGTGGAAATGAATATATATATATAAATATATATATATATATATATATATATATATATATATATATATATATTATATTATATATATATATATATATATACATAACCATTACATACATACTACATACATATATATGTACACACAACCCTTGTTTCCGGACGAATAGGGGGCACTGGTCTGGGAAACCGCAAACGTCCGGAATCGCACAGTACGAGGCCATTACCCACCCACGGACATTTATCCCACTCTTAGTATTATTGTACGGCAACGCCAATACAACTACTGGCCGCGGAATTTTACTTCATCTTTATTGTTGGTTTTAGCGCTGCGGGATCCCTTGGGAACACTAGAGCCCTGGTGAGTCCTATGATGTATCAACAAGGGCAAGTAGTTGACCTGTCTTTCTCAGGAAGGCACAGGGTAAGCGGGATGAGACAGCATGTTACAGGGAGGGTGGACGCCCGCGCCGCCAGCAGGGTGGGCAGGTCCCAATGGCGATGTTCAGGGTGAGGAGTGAGAGCGTAGCACTACACGGTGCGAGTGGAAGCGCCGGACACTGCTGCAGAAAGTGTTCAATAGTCTCAGAGAGTTCCTGCACCAGGGGCAGTGGGTGTGGGCAGGGGCTGACAGAGGTGTGTGCAGGGAATCATGAGTTTCGTGTGCCCAACTGTAAACAATACGACCGGCCTGAAGCATGCTGCCACCTGGCGGGAGGCGCGTGACACTGACCAGGGGTGACAGGAGACGCTGTGACCGACGGACAACTTTGCGATTTACGAACTGGACAGGCATATATCCGGGGACTCAGACTATCCCCGCGACTCGGATTTGGACTGGCAAATCCGATAACGGGAAACGAGGGATGTGTGTATATACAGTAACCGCATAAAAAAACAGGATAGGGCCTTTTCTGGTGAGCAACAAGCATGTGGATTTGTCCTTGGCTACGATCTGTGGACGTTTTAATTAGGACAAGTCTCATACTCACCTTTGTTCTACGGTTGTCAGTTATACACTCTGCGTGGGACAACAGCTCACTGGCCTCACACTGTCTGAGAGGAGGGGGACACCACTTCTGAGCGTCTACCTTTACATCAGGATTAGTCGTTCTATTGCCATATTTTGAGCCTCATTTTAATTCTAGCTTAATGATGGCTCCAGGAAAGATATGAATGACAGGAGAGGGCTCGCATTTAGCTTTTAGGGAGGCCAAAACTGGACTATAAGGGAAATAGGTGAGAAAACCAGGAATCTCCCCCAAAATAAAAAAAATCCCCCCAAAAATCCCAAAGGGTTTTTTTTTTTTTTAAAAAAAAAAAAGCATTAACCCTCCGTTTTCACTAGCTTACTTGTTGGCATTTTGTAGTGTTGCGACTTTTTCGAGGACGCCCAGATCGTGATTTTTGAGGGGGAACAGTCAGGAGAAAATTTGAGGCGCGCTTGAACAGGGCAAACAGGGAACATGCTACGCCGTTTTCTCACTTATTTCCCCTCACAGTCAGGTTGCCTCCCTCAGCCTAAAATGCGAGCCCTCTCTGCTTTTTTTTTTTTTTTTATCATATACTTGCCTGGAGAAGGGAACCTCATTAAGATGAATTAACCAATAGTAGGCGCCAATAATGGCAAATAGACGACTAACCACTGATGTAAAGTAGACGCTGCAGAAAGTGTGTCCTCCTCCTCTCAGACAGTGTGGAGGCAGTGAGCTTGTTGTCACGCACAGTGTATAACTGACACCGTAGTAGAACAAGGTGAGGTATGAGAATTGTCTATTAAAAACGTCACAGATCGGTAGCAAGGGACAAATCCACATGCTTGTGGAGCACCAGAAAGGCCCTTATCCTGTTTTTTCTGCGGCTATATAAGATATATATATATATAATATATATAATATATATGATATATATATATATATATATATATAGTTACATACGTAGTAATGTACAGTCGACCCTTATTTAACGGACTTGGATTAACGGACTCCATGCGTGACAATTGTGGGCAAGAATGCATTGCCAGCCGCTTATCACGCGGGAACTGTCATCTCAACATGATAATTATGTCTCATTTTATTTTGGAATGTCTTCGTTTTAGGATTTTTGATGTATCAGATATTAAGACTATATAAGGAAGAGCTGTGTTGCTAGTGATTTATTGGTAGAAGGTGTGTATTGTTTAAATAGTGACTATTAGTGTTATGGCGTAGGCCGCGGACAAGACTGTCTCCGTGTCACCTCAACACCCTAAATCACCTTATTGAAGGGGAGGTCACACCATATCTTAATTTACCGGTAGGATTGTCATGATTTTTGGTCAAAAAGTACGCTAAGCCGAAATAATCCTAGCTCATTTTCAGATCCATAGCTCGTACATAACTGCCAAAAAAAAAAAAAATAGTTTTTTTAAAAATTGAAACTCCTAATAACGTCTTATCCAATGACTTGCACGGATGAAAAACTAACAAATCATGCATTACAACAAATTCAACCATTCATCTTTTAAGAAATTTGAATTCAATTCTTCTTAAGTGTTAAGCAATTTTTTTTTTTTTTTTTTTAGATCTCGTAACATGTTATTTGCTATTTGCAAATATTTACCCAAATAAAAAAAAACCGAAAGATGAGAAAATAACATTCTTTATTCCTCTGCCAAGGATATATGTTATTATATTCGGTACAATAGAGGGCGAAGTTATTAAAGAAAACGAAAAATAGCGAATTTTTTAGTAGAGAGTTTAAAGTCGCGCGGTTCAAAAAGACGCGCGCCCTTTAACCCGAGGCCTCAGTGAATCTGAGCAGATGCTGGATGGTTGTTTACTTCTGCAAGCCCACGGGCTCTCTTCACTCTTGAGTTACTATATGACATAGTGGTATCTGGTCCTCCTTTTGACAAAGGTACTAGTCACAAAAGGTGATAGCGTCAGACGTGATGGACAGCTCTTCGCTGAACTACAGCCAGTATTCTCTCCTCTCTGAGCCACTTTATGCCTTGATGTCCTCGGCATGGTGGGGGAGGAGCGTTAGAGAGCGTGAGGTAGATCAAATCCTGCGCTGAAATAATTGTAATAGGTCTGAAGGGAGCAGAATGGGGAAGGCTGAGAGACGAAGCAGCGCATCCGTTTTCTCCCTCTACACCCTCACTACTTGAGGCCTTGAGGACGACCCTCTGTCTCCACAGAGAGGACTGAGAGGTGCCGTAGCCTATTGCTAGTGACTCTACATAAAAAAAAATTGTACAATATTTTTCTGGGGGGAGGGGGGGTGAGAAAATCAGCCAGAACTCTTCATTTTTTCTGCTTTCTTTATAATACTGTTAACTTTGTCAAAAAAGTTTGCTCAAGTGTTCAACTATGCGTGATAATTTTTCGAATATTTTGATTTTTTTTAGAAATATTTCAGTGTGAAGCTCCCCTTAACCCTTTCACGTACAAATGACGTCTTTGAGGTCATCCAAAAATAATATTTAAAAATATTATTTAAAATCTTAATAAGCGCCGGTGACGTGAATTCACTTGACCGTTGGAGGAATTACAATATATTATATTTAAATATATTTTGTATATATAATATGTATAATATTATATACATATATTTATTAAAAAAAAACCACACTATTTTTCACTCTGTATGGGCTTTATTTGAGCGAATTACAATATATCTTATAATTCATTGGAAGGAAATTTATTCAGCTATGTCATGGAATGTAGAAAAATCTTCTATGATGATAAGTTATTTTGGGCATATTATTTTTGCCGGCAAGGTGTTATTTTTTTTTTTTTTTCACTTTCTAACTTAGTTTTGTAAGTTATTTCACGCATAGCGTATTTTTTGAACATTGGTGGAATAGGCAATGATCTTAGATTAAAAACGAACATAATTGAACTCGATACCTGTGAGAGTTTAGTTTCTAGACGCGGTGGAAGTACAACGTTTTCCCCGCGCGTGACCTTCGGGGTGGGACAATGGTTTACGCGGGGACAACCAAAAGTGAATGACAATGGGGACCTGAAAGGGTGGTTAGGTGACGCCAAGTGCTCACGGAATAATTAGTGACACATGTATAGAACTGTTCATCACAACCATGTATATATATAAAATGAAACAATAGTCATGATAATATGCAATACCTTTGACAGCACGGCCTGCGTCTGGCTTTGTAATAATTTGTTTACCCTTCACTAGCCAGCATGTTGAGAGAAAACTTCAACATTTTTAGGATAACCTCATCACTTTGACGGGAGACTTTTTCTCCTTTTTATCTCCTTTTTGGGGGATTATAATGTCTCATGAATGGCTGCTGCTGCTGCTGCCGCCCGGGCCGCTGCGATTGCCAGGCGTGGATGAGCGCCTTGAAGGTATTTTCACATCTTACTCAAATGTATGAATAATAGCAATTTAAAATGCAATTATATGTCGACATTCACTAGAATAATGATATTCTAGCATACCAAGCAGTAATGAGTGAGCCTGAATGACTAACTCTCATAATACCAGTCCCGAGCCCGGTCAGGGTGGCAAGGTTGGTAGGGACGTTGAGTTCGCAATGTGCAGTCGTCCCTGCTGCATTCGGTCAGCGGTTCGAGTCCGCTAGTTCAAGCTGTAGTGGCGGCGCTTTGTATAGTCCCCCAATAACCTTGCTAGTTGGTACTTGCAAAGTGTTAGTATAGGATGAAAATCTTATTCTTATTCTTGACCTAGTCACACGAAACAGTCGAGGCGCGAGTGTGCCAAATCCCGATGTAGCGCCAGTCACTGTTACTCCCAACATAGCTACACGGGTCTGGTTTTGTGTTTGATTATTGCTAGTGTTTAGATGTGGTAGTGTTAAGATAAACAGGAACTACTCGTGTAGGTCTCACGGCTCTCTTTTGGGTAGCTTCCTTATTTTATTATGCTTCTTTTGTCACATATTTCACAGCCTGTAGGAGCGACCAAATCCAGCATGTAGTGCCAGTCACGTTTTCCTCCCAACTAGCTACACAGCCTGTTGTGTTTGTGATATTCTCATTTATCACCCTTTTTCCTGGTTTTTCTCTATTTTCACCCCGTGGGGAAATTACCTCGCACTAAGGACAATCAGCGTAACGGCCATGTCTCCCCCTCTCTTAGTCCGTTTAAATTGAGGGTCGACTGCATATGTATTTTTATTTTTGTTTACATTTGTGCGTATAGCGCGTAGGCAGTGGACTAAGGCCCGGATGTAGGCCCTGAAGGTTCACTTTAGGGCTGTGATGGTTAGCCCTCCCATGGTGGCAAAGGCCAGGATTATTTATGTGATGCCTGTGATTAGAGTGCTCATGCCGCCCCTGTGTCCTCTGATGCACTCACAATCGCAAGGTAGAGTTAATGAGCAGGGCATTGTGGGGTTATTAGGCCACTCGACGGGCAGAAAGATTTTGGTTCTAATCGGGGATCGAACTCGGTGATACGATGGTTATAACAATAATGAACAACAAAAATGTTGATAAAAATATGATAAAGATGAGTTATACTATCATTACACACATTATTTATCATTCGCCAGCGGCACCACGGGCGAGGGCCAACCATTACAGCCCTTCAAAGTGAAACCTTCTAGGGGCCTACCATCCGGGTCTGAGTAGTCACTGCCTACAGGGGGGCTTATTTTTTTAGGGGGGGGGCACCCAAAAAACCATTGAAAAAAACAAAACACCAAAAAAACATCCCGATCACGCGAAGTCGAGACCTCTATTTGTGAGAGATGGCTACGAGCTATCTGTGGTCCGGTACACAAGGGTTCTGGTATCATAAACATTAACAGTTCTCTGCTCTGAATTTTGCGAGGTCAGAAGGTGAAATGCACTTTTTTATTGGTATCAGATACCAGAGCTGACACCACTGGACATTGGGATAGTAATGCAGGAGGTGGTAGCTAAGGAGATCGCCACATCATCGTTAGTACTCGTTGGAGGATCCTCGAGAACTGAAGGGTTTACTGGAGTGCTGAGTTATCTCGCAACTGATCACAGACTTGTTGTTGACTACATTAAGCTCATGTCAAGTCCAGAAGAATCTCAAGAGAGTAACCATACTGGTTATCTTGAGAAGCGAAGGGATTTGACATGTGACCAGGAGTAGCAGTGGCAGTCTTTAAAACGGTGTGATGTGCATCGGTCACTCAGGAACCCGGTAGAACTGTGGATACATTCAAACGTGAAACTCTCCAGCTGCAAGGAGTTATGGGGAGCGCCCGAGGTTCAAGGCGTGGTTTTATCTCGAGAAGACGCTGGAGAAAATGAGGAGAGTCGCTATGCCAGGCTTGCGGGAAACGGGACCAGCACAGGGCTCTGTCACGCTGGACTAGAACCTTCCTCGGGCGAGAGACAAGGAGAGTATGTCAGGAGTCTTCACTGGGATGTGAGGGCATCTGAACGTTAATTGAATGCTAATGACCTCCGGGACCCGCATACCGAGCCTGAAGAAGCTCCGTTCAAATATCCATCTCAGGGCGAGTGCTATTCGGCAGCAGTATGGGGCGCCGAGTGCTAGGACAGGATGGGCAGATGGGCGTTGGGCTGATATTTTGGGCAGTGTTCACGGGAACTGTCCAATTGAGCAGCTGCACACCACTGGAATACGGGCAGTGGATGCCGATTCCTGCCAATGACGAAACTGCACCCTCTCGACGAAATCAGAGAGGCTGTAGCAAAGTTTGAGGGTGGAAAGGCAGCTGGTGTTTGTAATATCAGTGCGAGCTCCTCAAAGCTGGGGTGAAGGCATGATCCGCGGGTTTGCATGCTCGTCCTGGACTGCCGGTGGCAAGTCAGGTACCATTCTCCTGACTGAAAAGGGGACTGGTCGTCCCTATAGGGAAAGGAAAGGGGACCGTCAGGACTGCAACAATTGACCGCGGCATCTACACTGCTCAGCGTGCCAGGCAAGTGCTGGCCATCTCTTGCTGACAAGGATCCCGCAGTCATAATAGCTGAACATTCAGAGCGTCAGCAGTCTGGGTTCAGCATGGGATAAGTAAAAAAAAGCACCGTATCCTAACACTTGTGTCCGGTGAACGCCGGACCGTGAGTTCGAGGATGCTTGCAGCCTATGTGATCTCAAGAGGCGGTTTGACTCAGTGCATTCGTGACATTACTCGCCCAAAGCCCAGTAAGGATCTCTTAACCCGTTTACTACCTACCGAGGGAGGCTGGCTGGTACTGTAGTAAGGGCAGGTAATATATAGGGTGTGGGAGAGCTGGTGGTAGTTGGAGACACCACCTCCCTTGCTGGATGGGTCCAAGGCTCAATGGCCACAGATCACTCGCCAATACAACATTGGGACACAACAAAGAAACCAATATTACAGTATACAAAGACTATGCTCAGTGATGCGATCATAAAAGCTGCTGCCTGGCTGCTCGGGCTCTAACCTCACTCACTCTTATCAGAAACCATTCCTACCCCTTAAAAAAAAAAAAGTTTTACTATATATTTCTGTGTCCTCCGATGCACTTGCAATCTAAGGTAGAGTTAATGGACAGGGCATGTGGGTGTTCTTAGGCCACTCGACGGTGCAGAAATATTTAAAGTTGATTTATGGGTCTCACTCGGGATCGAACTCGGGTCTTCGAGAACGCCACTCGGTGACGCTAACTACTCTGCTACCGCCTCCCCATGTTAAGAACATAAGAAAATAAGGAAGCTACAAGAGGCTGCGAGGCCTACACGTGGTAGTTCCTGTTGACCTGTAATAACACTGTCCTAGCTGTGAAGGCCGGGCCAGACCAGCGCACTGCCCGCTGGTCTGGCCAGGCCTTAACAACCAATCCATGGGTCACAGGTAGGAGGTCATCACAGGCAAAGACCCAAACATAACAAGCATGCATTGATCCCCTAACACACACACACATAACAGGAAGTGACAAAACAACTTATAAATGCATGTAATTATGTTCAATAATTTTGGTCAAATCATCATATTTTTTCCTTCTTCCTTTCTCTTAGCATTCTTAGTTCTATATTACAATCAACAAAACTATTCATCAACTCATGGATAAACTTTTCACTACTTTCTGCCACACTGACTTTTCCTCGTGTAGACATACCGTATTTGCCGGCGCATAAGACGCACTTTTTTCCCTTAAAAAGGAATGCAAAGTTCACCCTGCGTCTAATGCGGCCATATTAGCGCATGAGAGGTCGGGCAGAGAATGCAGAACAGCCGGTGGTGTATTACTAAAGGGGTCTGGAGTGATCTGTGTTGAGCAGTAGTTCACTGAGCAAAAATGTGTAAGTGAGTTATGCATAATACTAAGGAAAGGTTGGAGTTTAAGAGAAAACAAGAGCTGGGGCAACAAGATAGCGATTGTTGCTGCCAAGATGGCCGTCTCAGATGTAAACATCATCCACCCCCCGCTGCTGCTCTCCATTGTAAAACGTCTCGGCTACGCCCTCCGCGCACCCACCATGGGTCATTGCCGCTCAGACTCCTCCCCGCACCCATGGAAAAGACAAACATCCCGCATATTAGATGTCGCCTTAACCCGCATTCGACTCGTGCCACACAAGTTGACACAACAGTTGGAAGGAGATGATAGAAGGGAGGCAGAAAATGGTGATGGAATCTTCGCTGGAATGAGTATTGTTGATAAATGGAATAGTGAAACAAAGAGCGTGTTAAAGTTATATTTGAAGGAGTGTGAGCGGTGAGAGGTAGGTGTAGTATCTTGGGGAGTCTGTCTATACACACAAGGATGGAGAAAGGGCGTCATGGCTTTGTTATTTATTTGCCAGCGAGTCATTGTACAATGTAGGGACAAGAGGTGCGCGGCGTGTGTGTCTCTGTGTGTCCTGTGACTGACTGAATTACCTGGCTGGTGTTGCAGTTGTGTCGGCGAGGACAAGTCAGGTCAGCGTCAGGTCACCCTCGGGCCTCTAATCCTGGTCCCAGACAGGGGGGTGGCCTAAGCCGATGCAGGTGTGTATGTGCGTGTGTGTGTTAGCGCCGCTACAGTGGTAAGCAAGGTGGGATAGGAGACAGCATAGGCCTTTGTACCACCTCGACCCCTCAATCCTCACCCCTGTACCTCTACGGATAAGGAAACTGTATGAAAGTGCTAGTAAAAATGCTGCAATGGTATCTGTAGACGGGACAAAAGTCTTCCACACGGTACACCAAGACCAAGACCCCTCACGGCACCACACCGTCCGCCTCAAGGCCGAATCACACCATACCATCATGGTGAAATTTGTGACAGGGCACCGTCTCATCACATCCGTTAGAATTTCTTACATTCAAACAAATAGACGTGTTACACTAAATGGTGCGCCGCCGTCACGGCTCCAATACATCACCGTCCTGTCACGTAACGGTTTCTGGGGAAGAATATTTTGACGTAATGAGACTGTGCCGTGCTGATAATTGTAGTTTTCTCAAGGCTTTATGTACCCAAAACAGTGTCTTTTAGAGTTCAACTCCTCTTCTTCATCCAACAGAAGTGCTATTAATGCAAATTTCTTTAAGCATAAGCCTCTGAGGCACCATGTCTGCTTAGAGGGTGAGCAGGAACTGCCGAAAATGACGGAACCGTGACGAGTAGTGTGAATACAAGGCACGGCTGACGGAACGCTGCCGTGATTTCAGAGTGTGAACCAGCCTTCACCTGTACCTTCCTGAAGAAGACTAATCAACCCTCGTGACTGTGATAGATTCATAGGTGTAAACCAGGGCAAATATCGTCGATCCGAAACGGTGCCTCAACAATTACAACAATAACACCAAGGTAGAGATGGTTACCTTACAGTTACCAAATATCTTGTGATTTTTTTAGTGGACAACACCGATTTCGAGGCCGAAACTTAGTCCTCGATAGTTTGATGTTTGAATAATCTGGCTCTCATTTTTGTCGAAATCAATGTTTGTTTAGTGGACCCCACCCCAACGAATTTCANCTTGGGGGCAAGAGCGGGAGTGAACATGTTTTGTTGGCGTTGAGTATTTTTGCAAAGGCAGTGATGCAGAACAGACATGCTGATATTTCCCAAAGGAGGAGGAGGAGGAGAAGGCCTTGCCAAGTGTGGTGTGAGTGAGGCAGGAAGCAGGGTGTGGGCCCTGCAGGCAGGAGTAGAGTGTAAAGGCAGCGTGTGGCTTTCTGTGTCCTGACTGTCACCACTGTTGCAGGTGCTGAGGTCACAGTCCAAGCCGGCTCCTCGCCGGCACTACAGCTCATCCGGCATCCCCGAGGGTTCCCGCAGGACGCCTCGCGTGTGCTGACAGAGTTTTGCTGCGGTGGAGGCTGTGGGGCCGGGCAGCAGCATGAGTGGCCGGGAGCACAGGATCAGTCTGCCTCAGGTGTGGGGAGGCACAGGTGTGATGGCAAGAATCACCTGGAGGCAGGCAGCTCAGGCCATAAGGCAGACAGTGAGCTGAAGTGCCACCAGTGTGATAAAGCATTCAAATACAAGAGTAAGCTTGAGGAACATTCCTTGACACACAGTGGTGTTAAGAATTATGAATGTTTAGAGTGTGGGAAAAGATTTGCTAGAAAGAGTGACCTCACCAAACACACCCTGACACACAGTGGTGTTAAGAACTATGAATGTTTAGAGTGTGGGAAAAGATTTGCTAGAAACAGTGAGCTCACCACACACACCCTAAAACACAGTGGTGTTAAGAATTATGAATGTCTGGAGTGTGGGAAAAGATTTACTGCAAAGGATAGCCTCACCAAACACACCCCAACACACAGTGGTGTTAAGAATTATGAATGTCTAAAGTGTGGAAAAAGATTTATTGAAAAGAGTAACCTCACCAGACATACCCTTACACACAGTGGTGTTAAAAATCATGAATGTCTGGAAGTGTGGGAAAAGGTTTACTACCAGTTTTAAACTCAATGAACACACCTTTAGACACACTGGCTTGAGGGAGTTCAAGTGTGATATTTGTAGCAAGTGTTTCAAGACAAAGGGTGATATTGCCCAGCACATGAAGATCCACTTCTGAGGTGGTGTGTTGTGTGGACAAGTGTGGTTGTACCCGTGCCTGTGGGAGTGTGTCCTGTGTGGCAATGGGTGGTGGTGGTGGTAGGCAGTGTGTTACATGTATTTTACCTAGTTGTATTTACCTAGTTGTAACATACAGGAAAAGAGCTATGCTCGTACTGTCCCGTCTCCAAATCTACTATTATCCAGTTTGCCTTTGAAGTCCTGAATACTTCTTGCTTTAAATTTCCCCTTTTGCATAAAAGGTTGTTCCAGGTTCTATGCTTCTATACGGGAAGCTGTATTTTTTTAATCCCTCTTGCATGTGTCCTTTTCAATTTCTTCTCATGACCTCTTTACTTCTGCGTCCCACACAAACAGATCTTCTCTATCAATTTTGTCCAGACCCATTGATGCTCTATACACTGCTAAAAAAATTCCCCTTTCTTCTTTCTCAAGTGTTGGGAGTTTTAGTTTTGAAAGTCTTTCTTCATATAGTAAATTCTCGGCTTGGAGCCATTTTGTGGCTGCTTTTTTGTTTTCTCTCAATCTTCCTTATATCCTTCTTTTATGTGGTGACCCAATCACTGCCGCATATTAAAAACCCTTTGGGTCGAATCAGAGATATTATCAATTTCTTGATCATCTCTTCATCCAGAATTTGAATGCCATTCTTATTTTCCTCAGCAATGGTATGTATCTCCTGTGATCTTGTTTAATGCTTCGCTGGTGACAAAATTGTCCTTAATCCCCCAGACCCCCAGATCTTTTCGACCTTTGTTTTGATTACCATTCATTTCCCATCGAATACTTTCCTCTCTGTCTCTTTTTGCTACTGCCCATTCCATCACTACACTTCTTTTGGCATTAAACTCCATTTCCATAGTTGACTCCATCTGAAAATCTTATCTAGATCCTTTTTTAAATCTCACGTCCCCCTTTTCTTTCTACTTTCTTAGTAATTTAGCAATCATCAGCGAATAAAAATCATATAACTGTTATTTCCCTTTTGTCATATATTTACATAGACCAAGAACATCACTGGGGCCAATATGATCCTTGAGGAACTCCCCTTATCACACTGCACCATTCTGACTTTTTATCTTTTATTACTGTTCTCATCTCTCTGTTGCTCAAAGTCTTCCATCCACTTCAGCAAACCACCCTTCAATCCTCCTACATGTTCTAGCTTCCAGAGCAGTCTCTTATGGGTACCTTTTCAAATGCCTTCTTAGGTCCAAGTAAATGCAATCGACCCACCCTTCTCTTTCCTGTGTCACATCGAAACACTTCGAGTTTAAAATCTCAAAAATTCGTTGTACATGACATTCCTCCTCTAAATCCAAATGGCTACCTGCAAGTGTGTTTGTCTCTTCCAAATATTTCAACCATCTGTCCTTCCAATTTTTTTACACATTTTGCCACTACACTTTTAATGATACGGGCCTGTAATTTAGTGGTTCTTCTCTGTCACCTCCTTGTGAATTGGCACAATATTTGCTCTTTTCCAATCAAGCGGACTCTGCTCTCCTTGAGTTATAATATACGTTATATTATATATTAAATATATATATATATATATATATATATATATATATATAAAGTTGTAGCCTATAGCGTCGGGAGGCATATGGTCTTGATTTTGGTCGAACTCGCCCGTGGGGGCGAAGGCTGGTTTTTATAGGGGACACCTGTGGTCTCGGGTTTAAGATCCCATTTCTATGATGTTCTTGATTTTTCAGTTTAGGCGCATCCCGCCCCTAGGGGCCACCGTCACACTCGTAATCGGCAGACAGGTATACGCTGCATTTTGGGTTTGTTTCGGTCACTCGACGATGGTTTTGAAGTAGCCCCTTTGGGTGAGACTTAAAACCCCGGGACCTTTGCTCCCCTACCAGGCTCTTGAAAAGTTCCCCCGGCAGGTTTCCCAAAACTGGGGACATTGAGTTCAGCACCCCAGACGCAACCCTGGGCCCACCGCCTCCCCCTTTGGTATGGAATGTAAAAACTCCCCAGGTTATGTCGCCAGGCGGGCCTCTTGTGGGTTTTCCTTTTTCTTATTTTGGGGTTTTTTTGGCATCAATACAACTATAACATATTTGCCTGGTAAATGGGGAAGTTTTTAAAAAACTCAAATAAAAAATCACAACTATACCACTTTGTGAGGGAAGATTTTGAAAACAAAAAAACAGGAAAAACAGGGGAAAAAAAAAAAAAAAAATGCAGTGAATGAGAAGACTTTGACAACAAATTCTTTTTTTTTCTCAAGATTTTTAAATATCACACCATTTGAAAATTTAGGGGTAAACAAAAAACTTACTAATAAATAAATATAATACAAATATAAAAAAAAATAATAATAAAATAATAGCGGGAAAGCCATAAATAGATATTAAAATGCAAAAAGAAAAGATTGAAAATTGGCAAAATCTGAAAAAAGTAAATACAGGGAGGTCCCTTTATACGAGCTTCGGTATACGATAATCCGAAAAAGGGGGGGGAAAAGGGTTTTTTTTTTTTTGGGGGAAACCCCCCCAAAAAATTTAAACGGGGGAAAAAAAATTTTTTTTAAAAAAAAAAAAAAGGGTTTTTTTTTTTTTTTCCCCAAATTTTTTTTAAAAAAAAGAAAATAAAATTTTTTTAAATTTTGGGCCTACAAAAAATTTCCCCCAAATTTAAATTCCGGCGGGAAGAAAATTTTGGGGGGGGGGGGGGGTTTTTTTCCCCCCCCGGGGCCCCCCCCCGGGGGGGCCCGGGGGCCCCCCCCCAACCGAAGGGGAAAAAAAAAGGGAAACCCCCCCCGGGGGGGGGTTTCCCCCCCTTTTACCCAAAAAAACCCCAAAAACCCCCCCGGGGGCCCCCCCCGGGGGTTTTTTCCCCCCCAGGGAAAAACCCCGGGCCAAAAACCCCCGGGGCCCCCCACAGGGGCCCCCCAAAACCCCCGGGGGGAAAAAACTTTTTTTGGGGGGGGGGGGGGCCCCCCCAAAAAAAACCCCAAAAAACCCAAATTTTTTGGGGGGGAAAAAACCGGGGGGGTTTTGAAGGGGGGCCCGGGGGCCCCCAAAAAGGGGGGAAAGGGGGGGGCCCCCCCCCTTTCCCCCAGGGCCAGGAAAACCCCCCCCCGGGGGGGCCCCCCCGGGGGCCCCCCAAACCCCCCGGAAAGGGGGGGGAAAAACCCCCCCAAAAAACCCCCCCCCCGGGGGGGGGGGGCCCCCCCAAAAAGGGGGGGGGTTTTCCCCCGGGGGGGGGGGGGCCCCGGGGGGGCCCCCCAAAAAAAAGGGGGGGGGAAAAAAACCCCCGGGGAACCCCCCAAAAAGGGGCCCCCCAAAAAAAGAAAGGGGAAAAAAAAAGGGGGTTTTTGGGGGGGTTTTTTTTGGAAAAAAAAAAAGGGGCCCCCCCCCCCCCGGGGGTTTTTTTTTGGGGGAAAACCTTTAAAAAAACCCCCCCCCCAAACCCCGGGGGGTTTTTTTTGGGGGGGGGGGAAAAAAATTAAAAAAGGGGGGGCCCCAACCCCCCCCCAATTTTTAAAAAAAAACCCTTTTGGGGCCAGTGCCCACGCAGGGCCCTGCTCTCACCCTGATAGGGCCAGCACAGACACTGTAGTATAACCCCAGGGGCCAGACCAAGACACACGATCGCTGGGCACCAGAAACCTTAGGTGGCAATGAGTGACATGTTTCTGTTATGGCTTGGGGGATTTTATGCAAAGAGCGACGACAGCGAAGACATGCTGTATTTCAAGGGGAGAGGGAAGGCTTCAAGTGTAGTGAGTGAGGCAGGAAGCAGGGTGTGGGCCCTGCAGGCAGGAGTAGAGTGTCACGGCAGCGTGTGGCCATGTGTGTCCTGACTGTCACCACTGTTGCAGGTGCTGAGGTCACAGTCCAAGCCGGCTGCTTCCCCGGCACTGACAGCTCTTCCGGCATTCTCCGAGGGTTCCCGCAGGACCAGCCATCGCTTGTACTAGCAAGAGTATTGCTGCGGTGGAGGCTGTGGGGCCGGGCAGCAGCATGAGTGGCCGGGAGCATCAGGATCAGTCTGCCTCAGGTGTGGGGAGGCACAGGTGTGATGGCAAGAATCACCTGGAGGCAGGCAGCTCAGGCCACAAGGCACACAGTGAGCTGAAGTGCCAAGAGTGTGATAAAACATTCAAACGCAAGAGTAAGCTTGAGAGACATTCCTTGACGCACAGTGATGTTAAGAATTATGAATGTTTAGAGTGTGAGAAAAGATTTGCTAGAAAGAGTGACCTTACCAAACATACCTTGACCCACAGTGGTGTTAAGAATTATGAATGTTTAGAGTGTGAGAAAAGATATGCTAGAAAGAGTGACCTCACCACACACACCCTGACACACAGTGGTGTTAAGAATTATGAATGTCTGGAGTGTGGGAAAAACTTTACTGAAGAGAGGAAACTCACCAGACATACCCGGACACACAGTGGTGTTAAAAATTATGAATGTCTAGAGTGTGGAAAAAGATTTACTACAAAGGATAGTCTCACCACACACACCCTGACACATAGTGGTGCTAGAAAATATCAGTGTCTAGAATGTGGGAAAAGATTTACTAAGATGTTTTCCCTCACCAGACACACCCTGACACACAGTGTTGTTAAAAATCATGAATGTCTAGAGTGTGGAAAAAGATTTATTGAAAAGGGTAACCTCACCAGACATACCCTTACACACAGTGGTGTTAAAAATCATGAATGTCTGGAGTGTGGGAAAAGATTCACTCTAAAGCGGCACCTCACCAGACACGCACTAACACACAGTGGTGTTAAAGATTATGATGTGTGGAATGTGGGAAAAGTTTTTGTACCAGTAATAAACTCAATGAACACACCTTTAGACACACTGGCTTGAGGGAGTTCAAGTGTGATATTTGTAGCAAGTGTTTCAAGACAAGGGGTGATATTGCCAAGCACATGAAGATCCACTTTTGAGGTGGGGTTTTTTGTGGGGAAAGTGGGGTTTGTCCCCGTGCCTGTGGATGTGTCCTTTTGGGGCAATGGCTGGTGGTGGGGGGTGGGCAGGTGTTACTGTGTGGGGGCAGCCGTGCCCTTGTGTTTGTGGGGGGAGTAAGGGCCCCCCAATTGTTGGGTTCCCAGTGCGGTGTGATTTTCACAATAAATGTGTTGCTTGGTAAAACCTTTGTTTGTTACTTCAGGGTTGATTAAACCCTGGCTTGGTTTATATCCCTCCCAAACAAAAACACTTTGGTTCCCTGTATCCCCAAGCCAATTTCTTTCTTTTAGTTGATTTTTATTCAAAACTTTTTTCGATTTTGCCAATATCAACCCTTTCGTGGTGGCATTTAATATACTTTTTATGCTCCTTCTGTATTATTTTTATTATTATTATTTATTTAATATTTAATTTTATTTATTTATTTGTATTTCTGTTTACCAAGTTCTCATGGTGTGATATAATAATTTTGAGAAAATTAAGAAATCGTTGTCAAAGTCTTGTCATTCACTGCATTTTTCATTATTTTTATTTATAGTTTTCCCTGTTTTTAGTTGTCAAAATCTTCGTAAAAATTGTTATAGTAGTTGATTTTTTTTATTTGGTTTTTAAAATCTTCTCTTTACCACTGGCAAATATGTATAGGATTGATGCAAAAAAACCAAAAGTAAAAACATAAGGAAGCTAAAAGAGGCTGCCTGGGGGGGACATACACGTGGTAGTTCATGCAATACACATACTTTACCTAATCCACCTTGCATCCCTATCCTCATGGCACCCTGTGATAAAATAAAAATGGAGGACTGCAAGTTTCACACAACAATAGGATACACATTTGGCCCAAACCTCAGGTATGATTGTATTTTGATGTTCACGGGTTTCGGGGCAGGTAGTAGTGTAGTATAATAGTAGTAGTAGTATAGCAGTAGCAGTAGCATAGAAGGGAGGGGGGGGGTAAAAAATGTTGGTGGAAAAGGGATGGCGAGGTGGTGATGGTAGTACGGGAGGCCCGAAGATACGAGCAGTTGGGTTTCCCACCGGGCATACTGTAAAGCGAAACTCGTATAACGAAAACACAAACAAAGGGTAAAATTGGGTTTGGTTCCAGGCCCCCATCAATTAAAAAAAAAAAAAAAAAAAACTGTTTTTCAGCTAAAAAAAATTTTGGGTAATTTTTTAGTGGGGGTGCGAAAACCCCCTTGGGGAAATCCTAAAATCCCTGGTGATATCCTTTTTGGGCTATCAAGGCGTGGGAGCGACCTGACTTCCGGGGAAGGCACATATTAGACAGCTGATAACGGGGTTTGTGTTTGCGGGCGACTGCCGATTCAGTCGCCCGCGGAGACCCTTTAAATTTCACATAGTAGGAAAGCGGGATCCTTTGAGGGAAACCCATGATCACTGGGGATATTTTTTTTCCCATGGTGCCATCACGGCATAGGACCTGACTGTCTTTTCCCGGAAGGCAGGGGAGGCGGATGACGGCAGTTTTTTAAGAGCGGCGGCCGCCCCCCCCGCCGCCTCCTCCGCCATGATAGGTTTTTTGGGGAGGGTTTAAAAGTCTTATCCCCGTTTTAACAACTTAGTGATTATGGTGAGAGTTATATACACGGGGCATTATCAAATCAATGTAGCACCGGTGTCACTTTTAAAAAGGGTGATTTTTAAAAATGTTTTGATGAGGGGACTGCTACGGGGCAGTGATGACGGGAAAATTTTTGCCGGGGGCCGCCCCATAAAAAATTTCACTATTTTAACCCATACACACCTACCACCCAAAAATAGCAAAACAGGCTCCTTACTTATATCTTACTATCAGATACATTAAAACTCAAAAATTAAATTTAAAAAACTTAAAACGCAAACATTCCAAAAAAAACGAGAATTAGTTTTAGATGACGGGGGCCCGAAGGCAAGAAAAGGCAGTTGGCATGCCCCTTCTTTCCCGGAAATATGTCTCGTGGCTTTTGATTTGGGCGAGAAGTTTAAAAAATGTTTTTTCATGGCTGGTGACGGATGACGCCTTAGCCATACAAAACCCTTTTTACTCGTTTACGACCTACGAGGGAGCCTTGTAGCTTCCGTCGTTAGGGAAAAAATTATAGGGATGCGAGAGAGGTTTTGCTGGCCATAAACCTCGTTGCTGGCTTCTCGCCCGGGTTTTTGAATTTTTGTAGGCCCATTGCCGTACCCAGCCACCCGAAATCAATTTTCAGATTTATTATCGACAACCTTTTTGGTAAAATATATATGTAGTCCCGTAAATGACTATAATTTTAGTAAATAACTTGGTAATTTATCACCCCCGTTTGAAATGTCGTAGCATTGGATATTTACTGTATATTGAAAAAAGACCCTAATTACACATCTCGTTCACGGATTTGTATATCGAATGCCCTAAATTAAACGTATAAAATCATCATTAATTTATTTTAAATACATATTCAGTATTTCTTAAAAAAAGTCTGTACCACTTGATTTCATCTTTTATTTTTTTTCGTTTGGAAAAGTTTAGTTTTTCAAATACTTCAAACAATTTTCCCTCGTCATGGTAATTAAAAAAGCACGATTTAACCACATGTTCAGACACAATTTTTTAAAAAAAGAGAGGGACGAGACGAGCTGCCTCGGCGCGCTCAGTTTTCCCAAGTGGCGCCCCGCCCGGGGGCGCGCTGAATCGTACGCAAAAGAAAGTAACTTTAAATTTGGCGGTTTTTAAAGAAAATTCACTTTAAAACGTTTTAAAATATTAAAAATATAATATTACTTCTTATTATGAAATTTTTTTTGTGTATCAATTTTGCTGTGTCTAAAGGAATCATACACCTGGCCCGTGAGGTCTGGGGGTGCTGCAGCTCTCAGCCCGCCACGAGCCGCCACTGCCTATCCTTGAATAAAATTTACTAAATTTGATAATTTGTAAAACTTTTTAGTAAATTTGCTTTGTTATATATCAGTGCTCACACCTATATTATTAATTATTAATTTCTTCTATAGCTATAATGTAAGCCATGTGTCCTATATGAATGTAAGATTAGAGTGAGCCGGATTGGTGGGATCATCGGGGACTAAACCGCCTCCCCCACTGGTCCTACCAGTGGGGAGGCTGTGCTGGACACCCAGAGGGACTAAACCGCCTCCCCCACTGGTCCTACCAGTGGGGAGGCTGTGCTGGACACCCAGAGGGACTAAACCGCCTCCCCCACTGGTCCTACCAGTGGGGAGGCTGTGCTGGACACCCAGAGGGACTAAACCGCCTCCCCCACTGGTCCTACCAGTGGGGAGGCTGTGCTGGACCCCCAGAGGGACTAAAACCGCCTCCCCCACTGGTCCTAACCAGTGGGGAGGCTGTGCTGGACACCCAGAGGGACTAAACCGCCTCCCCCACTGGTCCTGCCAGTGGGGAGGCTGTGCTGGACACCCAGAGGGACTAAACCGCCTCCCCCACTGGTCCTGCCAGTGGGGAGGCTGTGCTGGACACCCAGAGGGACTAAACCGCCTCCCCCACTGGTCCTACCAGTGGGGAGGCTGTGCTGGACACCCAGAGGGACTAAACCGCCTCCCCCACTGGTCCTACCAGTGGGGAGGCTGTGCTGGACACCCTCCTCACTGGTCCTACCAGTGGGGAGGCTGTGCTGGACACCCAGAGGACTAAACCGCTCCCCCACTGGTCCTATCAGTGGGGAGGCTGTGCTGGACACCCAGAGGGACTAAACCGCCTCCCCCACTGGTCCTATCAGTGGGGAGGCTGTGCTGGACACCCTCCCCACTGGTCCTACCAGTGGGGAGGCTGTGCTGGACACCCTCCCCACTGGTCCTACCAGTGGGGAGGCTGTGCTGGACAGCCTCCCCCACTGGTCCTACCAGTGGGGAGGCTGTGCTGGACACCCTCCCCACTGGTCCTACCAGTGAGGAGGGTGTGCTGGACACCCTCCTCACTGGTTCTACCAGTGAGGAGGCTGTGCTGGACACCCTCCTCACTGGTCCTATCAGTGGGGAGGCTTTTGCTGGACACCCTCCTCACTGGTCCTACCAGTGGGAGGCTGTGCTGGACACCCAGAGGGACTAAAACCGCCCTCCCCCCACTGGTCCTATCAGTGGGGAGGCTGTGCTGGACACCCTCCTCACTGGTTCTACCAGTGAGGAGGCTGTGCTGGACACCCTCCTCACTGGTCCTATCAGTGGGGAGGCTGTGCTGGACACCCTCCTCACTGGTTCTACCAGTGAGGAGGCTGTGCTGGACACCCTCCTCACTGGTTCTACCAGTGAGGAGGCTGTGCTGGACACCCTCCTCACTGGTTCTACCAGTGAGGAGGCTGTGCTGGACACCCTCCTCACTGGTTCTACCAGTGAGGAGGCTGTGCTTGGACACCCTCCCCACTGGTCCTATCAGTGAGGAGGCTGTGCTGGACACCCTCCACCACTGGTTTCTACCAGTGAGGAGGCTGTGCTGGACACCCTCCTCACTGGTTCTACCAGTGAGGAGGCTGTGCTGGACACCCTCCTCACTGGTTCTACCAGTGAGGAGGCTGTGCTGGACACCCTCCCCACTGGTTCTACCAGTGGGGAGGGTGTGCTGGACACCCTCCCCACTGGTTCTACCAGTGAGGAGGCTGTGCTGGACACCCTCCCCACTGGTCCTATCAGTGAGGAGGCTGTGCTGGACACCCTCCTCACTGGTTCTACCAGTGAGGAGGCTGTGCTGGACACCCTCCCCACTGGTTCTACCAGTGAGGAGGGTGTGCTGGACACCCTCCTCACTGGTTCTACCAGTGAGGAGGCTGTGCTGGACACCCTCCTCACTGGTTCTACCAGTGAGGAGGCTGTGCTGGACACCCTCCTCACTGGTTCTACCAGCGAGGAGGCTGTGCTGGACACCCTCCTCACTGGTTCTACCAGTGAGGAGGCTGTGCTGGACACCCTCCCCACTGGTCCTACCAGTGAGGAGGGTGTGCTGGACACCCTCCCCACTGGTCCTATCAGTGAGGAGGCTGTGCTGGACACCCTCCCCACTGGTTCTACCAGTGAGGAGGCTGTGCTGGACACCCTCCTCACTGGTTCTACCAGTGAGGAGGCTGTGCTGGACACCCTCCCCCACTGGCCCCTATCAGTGAGGAGGCTGTGCTGGACACCCTCCCCACTGGTTCTACCAGTGAGGAGGCTGTGCTGGACACCCTCCTCACTGGTTCTACCAGTGAGGAGGCTGTGCTGGACACCCTCCCCACTGGTCCTACCAGTGGGGAGGCTGTGCTGGACACCCTCCTCACTGGTTCTACCAGTGGGGAGGCTGTGCTGGACACCCAGAGGGACTAAACCGCCTCCCCCACTGGTCCTATCAGTGGGGAGGCTGTGCTGGACACCCTCCTCACTGGTTCTACCAGTGAGGAGGCTGTGCTGGACACCCTCCCCACTGGTTCTACCAGTGAGGAGGCTGTGCTGGACACCCTCCTCACTGGTTCTACCAGTGGGGAGGCTGTGCTGGACACCCTCCTCACTGGTTCTACCAGTGAGGAGGCTGTGCTGGACACCCTCCTCACTGGTTCTACCAGTGGGGAGGCTGTGCTGGACACCCTCCTCACTGGTTCTACCATTGAGGAGGCTGTGCTGGACACCCTCTCACTGGTTCTACCAGTGAGGAGCTGTGCTGGACACCCTCCCCACTGGTCCTACCAGTGAGGAGGCTGTGCTGGACACCCTCCCCACTGGTCCTATCAGTGAGGAGGCTGTGCTGGACACCCTCCCCACTGGTTCTACCAGTGGGGAGGGTGTGCTGGACACCCTCCCCACTGGTCCTATCAGTGAGGAGGCTGTGCTGGACACCCTCCCCACTGGTCCTATCAGTGGGGAGGCTGTGCTGGACACCCTCCTCACTGGTCCTACCAGTGAGGAGGCTGTGCTGGACACCCTCCCCACTGGTCCTATCAGTGAGGAGGCTGTGCTGGACACCCTCCCCACTGGTCCTATCAGTGAGGAGGCTGTGCTGGACACCCTCCTCACTGGTCCTATCAGTGAGGAGGCTGTGCTGGACACCCTCCCCACTGGTCCTATCAGTGAGGAGGCTGTGCTGGACACCCTCCCCACTGGTTTCAAACCAGTGAGGAGGCTGTGCTGGACACCCTCCTCACTGGTTCTACCAGTGAGGAGGCTGTGCTGGACACCCTCCTCACTGGTTCTACCAGTGAGGAGGCTGTGCTGGACACCCTCCTCACTGGTTCTACCAGTGAGGAGGCTGTGCTGGACACCCTCCTCACTGGTTCTACCAGTGAGGAGGGTGTGCTGGACACCCTCCCCACTGGTCCTACCATTGAGGAGGCTGTGCTGGACACCCTCCCCACTGGTTTCTACCAGTGAGGAGGCTGTGCTGGACACCCTCCCCACTGGTTTCTACCAGTGAGGAGGCTGTGCTGGACACCCTCCTCACTGGTTCTACCAGTGAGGAGGCTGTGCTGGACACCCTCCCCACGGGGTCCTATCAGTGAGGAGGCTGTGCTGGACACCCTCCTCACTGGTTCTACCAGTGAGGAGGCTGTGCTGGACACCCTCCCCACTGGTTCTACCAGTGAGGAGGCTGTGCTGGACACCCTCCTCACTGGTTCTACCAGTGAGGAGGCTGTGCTGGACACCCTCCCCACTGGTTCTACCAGTGAGGAGGCTGTGCTGGACACCCTCCCCACTGGTCCTACCAGTGAGGAGGCTGTGCTGGACACCCTCCTCACTGGTTCTACCAGTGAGGAGGCTGTGCTGGACACCCTCCTCACTGGTTCTACCAGTGAGGAGGCTGTGCTGGACACCCTCCTCACTGGTTCTACCAGTGAGGAGGCTGTGCTGGACACCCTCCTCACTGGTTCTACCAGTGAGGAGGCTGTGCTGGACACCCTCCTCACTGGTTCTACCAGTGAGGAGGCTGTGCTGGACACCCTCCTCACTGGTTCTACCAGTGAGGAGGGTGTGCTGGACACCCTCCCCACTGGTCCTACCAGTGAGGAGGCTGTGCTGGACACCCTCCCCACGGGTTTTCTACCAGTGAGGAGGCTGTGCTGGACACCCTCCCCACTGGTTCTACCAGTGAGGAGGCTGTGCTGGACACCCTCCTCACTGGTTCTACCAGTGAGGAGGCTGTGCTGGACACCCTCCCCACTGGTCCTATCAGTGAGGAGGCTGTGCTGGACACCCTCCTCACTGGTTCTACCAGTGAGGAGGCTGTGCTGGACACCCTCCCCACTGGTTCTACCAGTGAGGAGGCTGTGCTGGACACCCTCCTCACTGGTTCTACCAGTGAGGAGGCTGTGCTGGACACCCTCCCCACTGGTTCTACCAGTGAGGAGGTTGTGCTGGACACCCTCCCACTGGTCCTACCAGTGAGGAGGCTGTGCTGGACACCCTCCTCACTGTTCTACCAGTGAGGAGGCTGTGCTGGACACCCTCCTCACTGGTTCTACCAGTGAGGAGGCTGTGCTGGACACCCTCCTCACTGGTTCTACCAGTGAGGAGGCTGTGCTGGACACCCTCCCCACTGGTCCTACCAGTGAGGAGGCTGTGCTGGACACCCTCCCCACTGGTCCTATCAGTGAGGAGGCTGTGCTGGACCACCCTCCCCACTGGTTCTACCAGTGGGGAGGGTGTGCTGGACACCCTCCCACTGGTCCTATCAGTGAGGAGGCTGTGCTGGAAAACCCTCCCCACTGGTCCTATCAGTGGGGAGGTTTGTGCTGGACACCCTCCTCACTGGTCCTACCAGTGAGGAGGCTGTGTGGACACCCTCCCCACTGGTCCTATCAGTGAGGAGGCTGTGCTGGACACCCTCCCCACTGGTCCTATCAGTGAGGAGGCTGTGCTGGACACCCTCCTCACTGGTCCTATCAGTGAGGAGGCTGTGCTGGACACCCTCCCCACTGGTCCTATCAGTGAGGAGGCTGTGCTGGACACCCTCCCCACTGGTTCTACCAGTGAGGAGGCTGTGCTGGACACCCTCCTCACTGGTTCTACCAGTGAGGAGGCTGTGCTGGACACCCTCCTCACTGGTTCTACCAGTGAGGAGACTGTGCTGGACACCCTCCTCACTGGTTCTACCAGTGAGGAGGCTGTGCTGGACACCCTCCTCACTGGTTCTACCAGTGAGGAGGGTGTGCTGGACACCCTCCCCACTGGTCCTACCAGTGAGGAGGCTGTGCTGGACACCCTCCCCACTGGTTCTACCAGTGAGGAGGCTGTGCTGGACACCCTCCCCACTGGTTCTACCAGTGAGGAGGCTGTGCTGGACACCCTCCTCACTGGTCCTATCAGTGAGGAGGCTGTGCTGGACACCCTCCTCACTGGTTCTACCAGTGAGGAGGCTGTGCTGGACACCCTCCCCACTGGTTCTACCAGTGAGGAGGCTGTGCTGGACACCCTCCTCACTGGTTCTACCAGTGAGGAGGCTGTGCTGGACACCCTCCCCACTGGTTCTACCAGTGAGGAGGCTGTGCTGGACACCCTCCCCACTGTCCTACCAGTGAGGAGGCTGTGCTGGACACCCTCCTCACTGGTTTACCAGTGAGGAGGCTGTGCTGGACACCCTCCTCACTGGTTCTACCAGTGAGGAGGCTGTTGCTGGACACCCTCCTCACTGGTTTCTACCAGTGAGGAGGCTGTGCTGGACACCCTCCTCACTGGTTCTACCAGTGAGGAGGCTGTGCTGGACACCCTCCTCACTGGTTCTACCAGTGAGGAGGGTGTGCTGGACACCCTCCCCACTGGTCCTACCAGTGAGGAGGCTGTGCTGGACACCCTCCCCACTGGTTCTACCAGTGAGGAGGCTGTGCTGGACACCCTCCCCACTGGTTCTACCAGTGAGGAGGCTGTGCTGGACACCCTCCTCACTGGTTCTACCAGTGAGGAGGCTGTGCTGGACACCCTCCCCACTGGTCCTATCAGTGAGGAGGCTGTGCTGGACACCCTCCTCACTGGTTCTACCAGTGAGGAGGCTGTGCTGGACACCCTCCCCACTGGTTCTACCAGTGAGGAGGCTGTGCTGGACACCCTCCTCACTGGTTCTACCAGTGAGGAGGCTGTGCTGGACACCCTCCCCACTGGTTCTACCAGTGAGGAGGCTGTGCTGGACACCCTCCCCACTGGTCCTACCAGTGAGGAGGCTGTGCTGGACACCCTCCTCACTGGTTCTACCAGTGAGGAGGCTGTGCTGGACACCCTCCTCACTGGTTCTACCAGTGAGGAGGCTGTGCTGGACACCCTGCTCACTGGTTCTACCAGTGAGGAGGCTGTGCTGGACACCCTCCCCACTGGTCCTACCAGTGAGGAGGCTGTGCTGGACACCCTCCCCACTGGTTCTACCAGTGAGGAGGCTGTGCTGGACACCCTCCCCACTGGTTCTACCAGTGAGGAGGCTGTGCTGGACACCCTCCTCACTGGTTCTACCAGTGAGGAGGCTGTGCTGGACACCCTCCCCACTGGTCCTACCAGTGAGGAGGCTGTGCTGGACACCCTCCCCACTGGTTCTACCAGTGAGGAGGCTGTGCTGGACACCCTCCTCACTGGTCCTACCAGTGAGGAGGCTGTGCTGGACACCCTCCCCACTGGTCCTACCAGTGAGGAGGCTGTGCTGGACACCCTCCTCACTGGTTCTACCAGTGAGGAGGCTGTGCTGGACACCCTCCTCACTGGTTCTACCAGTGAGGAGGCTGTGCTGGACACCCTCCTCACTGGTTCTACCAGTGAGGAGGCTGTGCTGGACACCCTCCCCACTGGTCCTACCAGTGAGGAGGCTGTGCTGGACACCCTCCCCACTGTTTTTTACCAGTGAGGAGGCTGTGCTGGACACCCTCCCACTGGTTCTACCAGTGAGGAGGCTGTGCTGGACACCCTCCTCACTGGTTCTACCAGTGAGGAGGCTGTGCTGGACACCCTCCCCACTGGTCCTACCAGTGAGGAGGCTGTGCTGGACACCCTCCCCACTGGTTCTACCAGTGAGGAGGCTGTGCTCACACCCTCCTCACTGGTTCTACCAGTGAGGAGGCTGTGCTGGACACCCTCCCCACTGGTCCTACCAGTGAGGAGGCTGTGCTGGACACCCTCCCCACTGGTCCTACCAGTGAGGAGGCTGTGCTGGACACCCTCCCCACTGGTCCTACCAGTGAGGAGGCTGTGCTGGACACCCTCCCCACTGGTCCTACCAGTGAGGAGGCTGTGCTGGACACCCTCCTCACTGGTCCTATCAGTGAGGAGGCTGTGCTGGACACCCTCCCCACTGGTTCTACCAGTGGGGAGGCTGTGCTGGACACCCTCCTCACTGGTTCTACCAGTGAGGAGGCTGTGCTGGACACCCTCCCCACTGGTTCTACCAGTGAGGAGGCTGTGCTGGACACCCTCCCCACTGGTCCTACCAGTGAGGAGGCTGTGCTGGACACCCTCCTCACTGGTTCTACCAGTGAGGAGGCTGTGCTGGACACCCTCCTCACTGGTTCTACCAGTGAGGAGGCTGTGCTGGACACCCTCCTCACTGGTTCTACCAGTGAGGAGGCTGTGTTTGGACACCCTCCTCACTGGTTCTACCAGTGAGGAGGCTGTGCTGGACACCCTCCTCACGGGTTCTACCAGTGAGGAGGCTGTGCTGGACACCCTCCTCACTGGTTCTACCAGTGAGGAGGGTGTGCTGGACACCCTCCCCACTGGTCCTACCAGTGAGGAGGCTGTGCTGGACACCCTCCCCACTGGTTCTACCAGTGAGGAGGCTGTGCTGGACACCCTCCCACTGGTTCTACCAGTGAGGAGGCTGTGCTGGACACCCTCCTCACTGGTTCTACCAGTGAGGAGGCTGTGCTGGACACCCTCCCCACTGGTCCTATCAGTGAGGAGGCTGTGCTGGACACCCTCCTCACTGGTTCTACCAGTGAGGAGGCTGTGCTGGACACCCTCCCCACTGGTTCTACCAGTGAGGAGGCTGTGCTGGACACCCTCCTCACGGGTTCTACCAGTGAGGAGGCTGTGCTGGACACCCTCCCCACGGGTTTTCTACCAGTGAGGAGGCTGTGCTGGACACCCTCCCCACTGGTCCTACCAGTGAGGAGGCTGTGCTGGACACCCTCCTCACTGGTTCTACCAGTGAGGAGGCTGTGCTGGACACCCTCCTCACTGGTTCTACCAGTGAGGAGGCTGTGCTGGGACACCCTCCTCACTGGTTCTACCAGTGAGGAGGCTGTGCTGGACACCCTCCCCACTGGTCCTACCAGTGAGGAGGCTGTGCTGGACACCCTCCCCACTGGTTCTACCAGTGAGGAGGCTGTGCTGGACACCCTCCCACTGGTTCTACCCAGTGAGGAGGCTGTGCTGGACACCCTCCTCACTGGTTCTACCAGTGAGGAGGCTGTGCTGGACACCCTCCCCACTGGTCCTACCAGTGAGGAGGCTGTGCTGGACACCCTCCCCACTGGTTCTACCAGTGAGGAGGCTGTGCTGGACACCCTCCTCACTGGTCCTACCAGTGAGGAGGCTGTGCTGGATACCCTCCCCACTGGTCCTACCAGTGAGGAGGCTGTGCTGGACACCCTCCTCACTGGTTCTACCAGTGAGGAGGCTGTGCTGGACACCCTCCTCACTGGTTCTACCAGTGAGGAGGCTGTGCTGGACACCCTCCTCACTGGTTCTACCAGTGAGGAGGCTGTGCTGGACACCCTCCCCACTGGTCCTACCAGTGAGGAGGCTGTGCTGGACACCCTCCCCACTGGTTCTACCAGTGAGGAGGCTGTGCTGGACACCCTCCCCACTGGTTCTACCAGTGAGGAGGCTGTGCTGGACACCCTCCTCACTGGTTCTACCATTTGAGGAGGCTGTGCTGGACACCCTCCCACTGGTCCTACCAGTGAGGAGGCTGTGCTGGACACCCTCCCCACTGGTTCTACCAGTGAGGAGGCTGTGCTGGACACCCTCCTCACTGGTTCTACCAGTGAGGAGGCTGTGCTGGACACCCTCCCCACTGGTCCTACCAGTGAGGAGGCTGTGCTGGACACCCTCCCCACTGGTCCTACCAGTGAGGAGGCTGTGCTGGACACCCTCCCCACTGGTCCTACCAGTGAGGAGGCTGTGCTGGACACCCTCCCCACTGGTCCTACCAGTGAGGAGGCTGTGCTGGACACCCTCCTCACTGGTCCTATCAGTGAGGAGGCTGTGCTGGACACCCTCCCCACTGGTTCTACCAGTGGGGAGGCTGTGCTGGACACCCTCCTCACTGGTTCTACCAGTGAGGAGGCTGTGCTGGACACCCTCCCCACTGGTCCTACCAGTGAGGAGGCTGTGCTGGACACCCTCCCCACTGGTCCTACCAGTGAGGAGGCTGTGCTGGACACCCTCCTCACTGGTTCTACCAGTGAGGAGGCTGTGCTGGACACCCTCCTCACTGGTCCTATCAGTGAGGAGGGTGTGCTGGACACCCTCCCCACTGGTTCTACCAGTGAGGAGGCTGTGCTGGACACCCTCCCCACTGGTCCTATCAGTGAGGAGGGTGTGCTGGACACCCTCCCCACTGGTCCTATCAGTGAGGAGGGTGTGCTGGACACCCTCCCCACTGGTCCTACCAGTGAGGAGGCTGTGCTGGACACCCTCCCCACTGGTCCTACCAGTGAGGAGGCTGTGCTGGACACCCTCCTCACTGGTCCTATCAGTGAGGAGGCTGTGCTGGACACCCTCCTCACTGGTTCTACCAGTGAGGAGGCTGTGCTGGACACCCTCCCCACTGGTCCTACCAGTGAGGAGGCTGTGCTGGACACCCTCCTCACTGGTCCTATCAGTGAGGAGGCTGTGCTGGACACCCTCCCCACTGGTCCTACCAGTGAGGAGGCTGTGCTGGACACCCTCCTCACTGGTCCTACCAGTGAGGAGGGTGTGCTGGACACCCTCCCCACTGGTCCTATCAGTGAGGAGGGTGTGCTGGACACCCTCCCCACTGGTTCTACCAGTGAGGAGGCTGTGCTGGACACCCACCCCACTGGTCCTACCAGTGAGGAGGCTGTGCTGGACACCCTCCCCACTGGTCCTATCAGTGAGGAGGCTGTGCTGGACACCCTCCTCACTGGTTCTACCAGTGAGGAGGCTGTGCTGGACACCCTCCTCCCTTTTTCAACCAGGGGGGTTTGGCCACCCTTTTCCCACGGTTTACCATAAAGGGGGCTTCGGAAAAAACCCCCCTGGTTTCGGGGGGGTTGGCTAACCCCCAAGGGGGAAAAAATAAGGGAATTTTTTAATTACAGGGGGGGATTTTCCCCGGCGTGGCAACCCCGGGGTTTTGAAACGTTTTTTTTACGAAAAAGCTTTCTAAAACCCTTAGGGAAAAAAAAACTGTACTTCATTTGTATATCAAAACAATTATATATTATGTTACATAGGGATATAAATTTTTTTTATTATTTACCATTTTTAATTTGGTAATTTTTTCATTTACCATCATTTATTGATTCTAAAATTTTTGTATTATATTATATATTATATTTATTGTTTTATTTTAAAATTTTTTTTTTTTTTATCTTTTTTTTTGAATTTTTTTACCTTCATTTTTACATCTTTCTTCTTTTCGTTTTTTTTAGTATGTAAAAGAAATTTAGTAGGGTATTTTATTTTAGGGGAAAAGGAAGTGTTTCCCCTTTTTCCCTATTCCCGCGCCCTTTCCCCCCTTGGTGATCTAAACTTTTGTTTTTTTCCCTTTTTTCCCCTTTCATTAATGTGAAAAAGCTAGGAAATTTTTAGCTTTTTGATGGGAGCTTCAAAGAGAAGGGTCAAACGCTTTGCTTAGGGGAAGATGGGGTAACAAAAAAAACTTATTGCTAATTTTACTCAAGCTGGAGGCGTAGAAAAGGGGCGGATTTAGACCCCGTAGACCCTGTCGGAAAAGATTCCCTTTTTTTTCCCCTCACGAAAAATGGGGGTTTTGGCGAGGGTTGGTTTTTACACCGGGGGTCGTAGGGGAAAAAACAAAAAATTAAAACGTAGCACTTATGTCGCGAAAAAAAACCCTTTAGGTTGAGGGTTCCGAGGAGGGCTTGAACAATTGGCCTAAAATTTCACAAGAACCATAGTCAGCAAAAATTCCCCCTTGTGTATGATATCACCGGCTAGGTTTTAAAGGCAAAATTGGAAACTCAATAAAGTCAGGCCATCGCCCCCAAAGTATGGAAAAATTTCCAACCCCCCGCGGGGGGAAAGGAAATAACCACTTTTTAGTCGGGCCACGCCCCACAGGGAAAAAGGCGCCGGGGTCCCCCCTGGGGGTTTCTTCCCTGGAAACGGGCGTATTAACCCCTAAAATAGTTTGGTTGGGGGATGGGTTGCACCCCCCCCTGTAAAATTTTAATACCCCAAACAAATAAGAGGTAGAGGTCGGGGATGAGTCAACACCACGGGCGAGGTAACCCGCTCCTGACCCGGTATGCCGGGGGCCCGCCCACACAGACCCCTCCAATGCTGACGCAGGGGGGAGTCTGCCTATGATGAGTGGGGGGAAAAGCCTCGGGAACCCCGCATTCAAATCGAGGGGGAAAGGGCCCCCTAGCCCATCTTTTTTTTATGGGGGGGCCGGGGCGGTGCAGAGGGGGGCGCTTGCCCGCGAATCATCCGGGATCAACCCCGGGGGGGGTTTCTTCTTTTGGGCTCTTTGGGAACGTTCTGAGCCTTCGGACGACGTCGACACCCCCCTATGGGGCGAGCTCAGGGGTGAGGGGGGATATATGGGACTCTCTGAGCGAGGAGGCCTGGCAGGGGGCGAGACAGAAAAGGGGGGGTTACCCTACTATGGCCCGCATGAGCTAGGTCCTTTCCCGGGGGAAAAGGGCATCCCCAGAAACTGCCCCCGCATTTTTTGAGGTTACCCCTGTTGATAGCGAAATATGGGTGAGGATAAAACACACGGGGTTTTTCAGTTCTTTTTTGCGTGTACGTCCTACCGAAGTCGAAAAACTGATAAAAAGGGGAGATGTTTACCCCAAAACTCGACCTGTATTAGACCAGTGTTTCCCAGGACACACTAATTTCTTGGGCCCCTTCAAGTTACTACTGGCATGAAAAGGGGGTGGTAGAGTTTGTTTTGGTCCCCATGGCTTCGGTATCAGAAACTTTAACAGTTTTCCCTAATCGGCAAGGCGAGAAGGTTGAAATTGCTTTTTTTTGGTACAGGACCAGAGCTGCCCCGCTGGCAGGGTTAGTAATGCCAAGGGGTATTTAAAAGAATCGACCACGTTCTTTAAAGTACTCTTGGGAGGATCTTCCAAAACTGCAGATTTTACCTAGTGCTGAGTTTTTTGGAAAACAGATCAAGATTGTTGTTGCTACATTTAAGCTTCATTCAAGTCCAGAAAAATCTCAAGGGGGAACCTACTGTTTTTTATTGAAAACTAAAGACTGACATGTGCCGGATCCCTTAAAGCAGGGCAGTCAAAATTGGTTTTTGATGGCTCGGTGCCCTTGGGGTCCGAAAAACGTGGGATCCCTTCAAACGTAAATTTTCTCCAGGCTGCCAAGAAGGGTTTTGGAAAGGGCCCCCGAGGTAAAGGGTGTGGTTTGTCTCGACGGAGATGCTGGGGATATCGAGGAAGTCCCCGCTCCCAGGCGGCGGAAAAGGGGCCCACCACAGGGCTCTGTAGCGGGGACTAGAATCCCCCTGGGAGAGACAAGGGGGGTATGTCAGGAAGGAACTGTCTTTATTTCATTACAGTAACTACCTGTGTAGTTTCCGGCCTTTTTATTCCTTATTTCTTATACGGGGAGGCCCCGTTATACGAGTTTCGGTATACGAGAACCGGATACGAGTATGTAAATTGGGTCTATTTAAAATAACAGATCAAAAACCCAAAGAACGACTTCAACGGGTAGAAAAAATTTTCAGTTCAAAATGCGCGCCCTACCACCCCCTGGCAGACAAAGGGGGTTTTGGTTGCCCCCAGTAGGCACCCCTAGCAAGCCGTGACCTGAAGGGGAAAATTAAGTAGGGGCGCGGCCGAATTATTCGAAATTAGCCGGTGTGGGGGCCCAAACCCTTTGGGGACCGCTACACACCTTCTCTTGTAAAACGTGGCGCCCCCAAATTAAAACGTCTTTTTGTTGTTAGATTTTTTTATGTTTAATTTAATTACGTTTGTATTTTGTGTGCTTTTTCTTTTTCAAAAGTTTTTCTACAAAATAGGTAGTACAGTGGGGTAATATAGAGCTGTGTTTTTTGTTGTTTTTGTTATAGTTTTTTAGCTTAAATTTTTTTTTTTTTTTTTTTTTTTTTTTTTTTTAATTTGTGGTCTGGAACCAAACCTTTTTTTTACATTATTTATTTTTTTCTTTTATCGAGTTTCGCTTTACGAGTATCCCAGGTGGAACCTAACTGCTCGTATCTTCGGGACCTCCCCTGTTTTCTTCGAAGAGCTCGCTGGGATGTCGAGGCCCTTTTGAACCCTAATGACCTCCCCCCCCTCCCGGGGCCTGAAGAAACTCCGCCCCAAAGCTCCACTCGGGGGGGCTATCCGAGCGCAGATCCGCTCGTGTCGGACAGGTTTCGTGGATCGCCCCCGGGCAGTGGTTCTTTGGGTGAGTACTTTGGGCAGTTGTTCACGGTGGACCCCCCTTTTGGGGCAGTTCACACCCACGGGTTTTTACGGGGCAGGGATCCCGACCCTCCCATTGACTAAACCGCCCCCTCTTTTGACAAAGTCAAGAGGCTTTAGAAAATTTGGGAGGGGGGAAAGGCAGCTGGTTTTTTGTAATGCAGTGCGGAGCTCTTCAAAGCAACATTTACCTTCTCTGACGGGAAAATGGGTTGGTCGTCCCTTTGGAAAAGGGAAAAGGGGGGACCGTCAGGACTGCAACAATTCTAGCATATTACACTACTGGCGTGCCGGAAAGGTGCTTGCCCATCTTTGCTGACCGGATCCGCGTATCCCCCAGCATCAGAGACACAGCATTTGGGGGTTTTCATGCCTGGTAATCAACAAGGGATCGTTCCTAGTGCTTCTTTCCCTGGGGGAAAACGCAGATGTGAGTTTCCACAGGGGGAGCAGCCTACGGGGCCCCTCACATTTGGCAAACACATTTTGGCGATGGGGTTTGGATAGCCCAGAACCCCAAATTTTGGGGTACTTCAAATTAAATTTTTTGGCGAGAAGCTTGCTGACGGCACGGTATAATTTTGGCCAAAGCACCGCCTGCAAGCGCCCCTTTGGGGTTTTTTGTTTTCTTCCCGGCACCCATCTTGATACTGCGCGTTTTTGCTCCAAGGCGGTACCTTTGGGTATCACACTAAAAATATGGCTCACAAGTATGGTGGTGGTTCGGGGAAACCCAGGTGACAAAAGGGAAAAGGGGTAAAAAAGATTTATTAATTACAAACCCTTTTAGGTGTACCGCTGATATTGTATGTACAAAAATCCCAACGGTAGGCCAAAAAAAGGAATATTAGATGGGGGAGAATTAACTGGATAAATCATGATTTAGAATAGAAATTATTGAAATCATTTCCCAGCTATCAATGCACAAAAAACTGCCGACGTACGATACCCATTAAAAAAGGGTTAAAAACCACAAAAGGCCTAATTGTCCCCCTTTTAACCAGTCGAGAACAAAATAAAAATTTATTTAAAACATTTTTTCACTCCTTATTATAAAAAATAGACTGAATAATATAAATAATTGCACCCCACGACGCTTTTTTTTTTAGGAATCCTCGACGGCCCCGGGGCGCTTTGTCAGTGAGGGTCAGATTTGCCAGTTTGGGGATTTGTCCCAAATTTTTGGGGATTTCGGGGCATTTATGGGGACAGGGGGACTTCCTTCGTTTTGGGGGATTTTTGAGGGCTTCTAAAAAAAAAAATTTGTTTTTTACGCTTAAAATAAATTTTTAATAGAAGGTTAAAAGAAAACATGGGGTTTAAACCCAAGGGAAAAGGAAAGAAGAATTTTTGAGCTTCATGACCCCAAAGAAGAAGTCAAAAAAGTGGTCTCCATTGGTCTTTGGGCTAGTGTATTTCCGGAATGTAGGCCCTGAAAAAAATAAATCCCCTAGACAAAGAATGGAGAGTACTAAAAAAACACCGACTTGCTGATCAAAAAATCAAGATTTTGAAGGTTTTGGGAGACATTTTAGAAATAAAGGTGGTGTAAAAACTCTCATTTTTCCCAAATTTTTGTCAATTTTTGTTTCGGGGTATTGCGTTTTTCCTCTTCTAATGCCCAGCAAAAAGGAAATTTTTTCATCGTAAAAAATTAAAAAAAAAAAAAAGAAAAAAAACTCTAAACCAGAACTCTATTTGGGATTTCTGCTTTCAAAGCGGTATTTAAAAAGGCCGGGAATTTTTTAAATTTTGCTTAAATGAAAACTAGTTTAACATGAGACTTCAGATATCAAAAACCATGAAATGATGATTCGAGTGATGATAATTTATAGCAGTAGTAGTATTTAGTAGTAGTGATGATTTATTTAGTTAGTTATCTTTCTTCTTTTGGCTTAGTTTAAATATGTCCAGAATTTAGTTTGGATTTAAATTCCCAAAAAGCTAAGAGCATTAATATTTTCATTTATTTCTGTTATATTTCTAAGCAATTTAAGGATATGTATCATCCCCATCAGGCCCAAAATAAACATTTTTTTAAATGTATTTTTTATTTAAAAGTATGGGCTGTTTCCCATTATGCCTTTTTTATTTTTGCAGCCCCTTTTGATGCTTAAAAAAAGGGAATTAGCTACTTCATGGTAAAAGTAATATATATGTAAAAAAAAGTATGAATTTAAAATATTTAAACACATTAAAATCAACAAGCAATTTTTTTTTACATGTGGAGGGGAGTATGTAGCAATATTTCAGCATTTTTATAACAAGTATGGAAATATATGAAGTGGGGGTTTCTGGGATTTTCCCCGAATATATGGGGTTTTTAGACCAGGCTGTCTGGCAACCCTGGTGAGGGTAATCATTTTTTGGGAAAAACGCACAAAATGGGTGGATTTTATTATGTTGTTGCCGCAAACCCATATCCTTCCCATATGGTGTTCAGTTTCCACGTCAACCCGATGTAACCCCAAAACGAAAAATTTTTTTTACTTATGAAAAAAACAAGTCCGTAGCAATCATGATCTCCTTTTTATCGTATTATGGGTAAAACCCTAGGAAATTTTATGGTTATACTTTCTAAGTATATTTCAGATTAGTAAGTTTTATTAAGTGTTGAAAAGATTAGTCATTAATCGTAATGGGTTGTGAAACCCCTTAAAAAATTACTATCGCAATATCTTAGAAAATTAACCTAAAAATTCCTAATCAGTTTTAATTTAAAAAGCGGCAAATGGTCATATGCCCTACGGGGGCCGCCCCCGGGAGCGGTCCTACGTCTACACTTTTAAAATAAGAACATAAGAAATAAGGAAAATAAAGAGGGGCCCCGAGGCCCAAACCCCTGGTAGTTCTGAAACACCTTTGTGGGCCCCCGTAAAATACGGAGGGCTCCGGAGGCCCCCCGTCTTTGTGTTTCTGGGGGGTTGGTGTTTAAAACATACATTTCTACATCCATGATTTTGGAAAATTAGAAGGGGGATTTGGGGTGGGTTTTGGGGGGGCCCAAGGTCCACCAAAACCCCCGCAAGAGCTAGCCAAAAGTCCGCCCGGAGGGGGCTTTTCGGTTTGAAAATAAAGTAGAAAAAATTTTGGAATCCTTCCCCTCTTTTTTTCCCCCCCTTTTTTTTTTTTTTTTTTCCCCCCCCCCCCCCTCTTTTTTTTTTTCCCCCCTTTTCCATATCTCTTTCACTCATTTCTCTCTCCCCTTCCTTCTTCTTCTTTCCCTTTAGGAGAGAGAGAGAGAGGAAAAAAAAAAACGAGAGAGAGAGAGAGAGCGGGGCCGCTACGGTAATTTTTTTTAGTTAACGCAATATTTGCATGGTACTATGCGCGAAGAAACGAAAAAATTAGCAATGGAAAATATAAAAAACTGCTTTTATTGATATTACCTCTTATCAGTTGTCCCCCAAAATTTTAATGTGACGTTTTAAGGAAGTAAATCATGCTAGCTTCAGAGTCTAAGACCTTTTTTAATGGTTTTACTGGTTTTATGGTTTAAACTTATGAACAAAAAAATTTCCCAAAATAAAAGCAGTATACCTTTATCATGTTAACAGATTTAAGGTATTTTTTGACTACAATACAAAAAAGAATTATATTATTTAAGCTCCCCCCACTTTTTTTCTATCTTTTGCGTGTACAGAAAACGACAAGACTCCCGGGGACCAAAATTTTACTCTTTTCCCGTAAAAAAATACTTGTGGGGGGGTGGGTTTTAAAGCCCACCAAACAATCGCGCGCATGAAAAAAATTTATCAAAAATCCCCCCGTAAATGTTTTGTTTTTCCTTAATTCTCATCCAATTCAAAATTCATTACTGCGCACAATGCAAAGGATATGTTTTGATTAGGGGTAGGTAAGGAGAGTAAGGAGTAAAGTAGGTGACTTTTAAAGGTAAGCACAAATATTAAAATTCTCCAGCGACATTTGGGAAAAAATTTTTGCAATCCCGCCAATCTTTCAATGCGCGAACTTTTTTAAGACTTTTGGCAGCACGAAAAACGATTTTTGGGCCCAAAAACACTAAAATAAAAAACAATCTCTTTAGTAAAGGTATAATACTTTTAAAAAAAGCAATGTAACTGGTACATTTGCATAACTTACACAGGAATGTCACCAAAAAAAAGTACAAAAGGATATACGAACACCCCACAGTCCCCAGAGAGGTGAGGTGAGGTGCTCGAGGCGCCCAGGGTTTCCCCAGCGTTCGCCGATTTCGGGGGGCGGCCCTCTACGCATGGCTGTAGCTCGAAAATAACCCAGGATTTTTTGAAAAAACCTCATTGTGATTCCCACACAAAGTTGCCCCAATGTGGTCAGCCAACCCTTACCTAACCCAACCCAACCTAACCTAAGTTTTTCAAACCCAACCTAACTAAGTGGGCTGCCCGAAAAGGGGCGGGGGGGAACGCCGGAGATTTGAGGGAGGAGCAGAAAGAGAAAAAGGAGAAGAAAAAAAAAAAAGGGAAAGAAAAAAGGAAAGAATTGGAAAAGAAAGGGGAAGGGGAAAGGGAAAACAAGAAAAGGAAGAGAGGAAAAGTGAATATGTAAATATAAATTGTTTGTGCTTCCCCTGAGGCAAAATGATGTACCCCTGATTTCCCTACGTCTTTGAATTTCAGTTGGTAATTTTTCTTAAGTTGTGAGAGCAGGTCTTCTGGTCTCCCCGTGAAGTACGGGAAAATTTTTTCCCTTTGGCTCGTTGTAAAACGTTGGCAGGCTACAATCGATTTTGTGAGGCAAGGCAGGGGCGAGCTTAAAAAAAGTATAATTTTACTTCCAAGGGGGCGCACAAAAAACGCCCATACGCGAGGTATGCCTTGAGAATTCCGCGGGTCTTGGGGAACAGCGAGGACCTGGTACAAAAAAGGGGCCCCGTAGCGTTAAAAGGCCCATGTTGGCGTACCCCCTTTATCGGACCCTAAAAAAATGTAATATAAATCAAGATCAAGGAAAAAGAGGAGGGAAAAAAGGGTAGCTAGAGCCAACTAGAGTACCTGTATTTTAAATAGCGAAACTCATTTTGGGGCGCCCTTTGGGCCCAAAGGGCCCCCTCGTTCACCCAAAACCCGGAAGTTCTCAAGGGATTACCCCGCAGTATATCATGTTTTACTTTAAAAGGAAGAGTTTTTCTTTGGGAAAGTTTTTTCTATAAGATTACACATAAAACATAGTAAAACACCTTAAATAAAGGGCTTTTGAGACTCGAAGAAATATGATGAACTTAACATTTACTTAAAAATCGTCGTCATGTATAACTTTGGGGACAGCTTTTAAAAGGGAGATATCAATACAAGCAGAATTTTAAATTGTTTCCATTGAATTTCGTTTTCTGATAAAACAAAAACCATGCAAACTTAAAGGGTTTAATAAATAAATTGCTCTTCCTCTCTCTCTCTCCTCTTTCTCTCCCCTCCTTTTCTCTCTCCCTCCTCCCCTCTCTCTCTCTCTCCTTTTTTCCTCTCTCTCCCGGGAAAGAGAGAGTAAAGGAGAGAGATGAGTGAGAGATATGAGCGAGAACCAAAAAAAACCCTTTTTAAATTTTTTCCTTCTCTCTCCCCCCCCCCCCCCCCCCCGGCCCCCCCCCTTCCCCGCCTCCCCCCCCTCCCCTCCCCCCCAAAAAAAAAAAAAAAAAAAAAAAAAAAAAAAAAAAAAAAAAAAAAAAAAAAAAAAAAAAAAAATAAAAAAAAAAAAAAAAAAAAAAAAAAAAAAAAAAAAAAAAAAACAACAACAACAACAACAACAACAACACAACAATAAAAAAAAACAACAACATAAACAACAAAACAACAAAACAAAACATACAACAACAAAAAAACATTTTTTTAAAATTTTTTTAAAAAAAAATTTTTTTAAATTATTTTTTTAAAAAATATAAAAAAAAAAATAAAATAAAAAAAAAAAAAAAATAATAAAAATAAAATAAAAAAAATAAATATTATAATATAAATATTTTTTTTTATTTATTTTTTTAAATTTTTTATTTAATTATTTATTTATTAATTTTTTTTATTATTTTTTTATTTTTTAAATTTTTTTTATTATTTTTTATTTTTTTTTTTTTATTTTTTTATTTATTTTTTATAAAATATAATTAAATTTAAATATAAATTTTATATTATAATAAATAATATAATAAAATAAAATATAAATATTAAAAATTATGATATATTTTAATAAAATTTTAATATATAAATATTATTATATTATAATATATATAATAATATATATATTTTGAGAGAGAGAGAGAGAGAGAGAGAGAGAGAGAGGAGAGAGAGAGAGAGAGAAAGGAAATAATTATAAAGGTTTTTTTTGGGTTTCTCGCTCATTCTCCACCCCCTCTCTCACTTATACTCTCTCCTTTTAGGAGAGAGAGAGAAGAGAGGAAGAGAGAGAGAGAGAGAGAGAGAGAAGAGAAGAGAGAGAGAGAGAGAGCAATTTTTTTTAGTTTTCCTTAAGTTTTCGGTATTATTTTATGTATCAGAAAACGAAATATGTCAAGGGGAAAACTAATTTAAAATTTTGTGTATTGATATCTGCCTCTTTTAACGCCCACAAAATTTTACATGACGAGTTTAAGTGAATGTTAAATTTATCATATTTCTTCGATTCCCTTATGCCCCTTTTTTAATGTGTTTTACATGTTTTATGTGATAATCTTATAGAACAAAATTTCCGAAGATAACAGTTTCCTTTTTAAAAGTATAACATGATTACTGCGGGGGAAAGCCTTGAGAATTCTCCGGTTTTGGGTGAAGAGGAGGGGCCTTGGGACCAAAATGGCGCCCCGTAGCGTTTTAAAATGGGCCCATGAATGGCGTTACCCCCTTTATAAGTTCCCTAGAGCCAAAAACCCGTGGGTTGAAGGAGGGGGTTTTGGCAGATGTCGGGGCCCAAAAGTATGAAATGGTGAGAGGGTATGGGAAAGGGGTGGAGTCCCTAGCATTATGTAGGCTGGAAACAATGGTGTGGCTAGGAAGGGGTTGGCAGATGGGGAAATAAAACAGAAAAAGGCCCGGCAGAAAAAGCATTTGGAGCCCAATTTAAAAATTTAAGGTAAAAAGGGGGGCAGTGGTCACTCTTTCCAGGGGTACGGATCATTGACAGTACAATTACTGCCAGTTCTTGGCGTCAATAGTAGGTCTCAGTCTTGATGGTTCTTCGCTACCTCTAAATCTTGTGTTCCTCTTTACTCCCGAGTGCATGATGTTATTCCTTACCAAATCCCAACACTGTCCACCCCTGAGGCTTCTCCTCCTTCAGTATACCATTCTTCCCGAAAACTTTCTTTGCAAGTAATCTCCCATCAAAATTATGTTCTCTCACTTTCATCGTAGTCTTTGAAACATTTGCTTGTGTCTCTTATCATGTCTCCCTACTCTTCTCTCCCCAGGCTTTGTCTTAGGTGGAACTATACGAGTACAATAAACCCTTCATGCTGCGGGGGTTAGGGAAAGAGACACCCGCGAGTAATCGTAAATCCGCGAGCATGACATTAGGCATCATTTGCCCCATGTGTTTTTTTTTTTTTTTTTTTTAACATCACAGGAACTGCCCAGGGTCAACAACAAAAATGGGTAAACCACAAAGCTCGCTTAGTTTGCCAGTCCCTATAAAGAAGACAGTAGAGTAATAAAGAAAAACAGAGGGGTGAGCTAATTTAGTTTCGGGAGGTGTCTGGTTTACTGCTTCTTTGAAGAAGATTTAGTCCATAGGACAAAAGTGTAAAAATAAAACAGAAGAGAGGTTCCAGATTACCAGTGAAAGGGATGAAAGAGTAAAGATACTGATTAACTCTTGCAATTAGAAGATGGACAGAATAGAGGATGAGATGAGTAGAAAAGTCTTTAGGTTTCAAATCGAGGCTGCGGGAGGGTGGGAGGCATGCAGTCGCAAGTTCAAGAAAGTCAGTGAGCATGAAAATAACGGTAGAGGAGAGCACGAGGAAGCAACATTGCGGCGGTGATTTAAAAAAAAGTTTGAAAACCCGCAGTAATCAATTCCGCGAGCATGAAGGGTTTTTACTGTACTAAATTCTCGTTATACGGGAAGGTCCCGTTTATAAAACGAGCATATTCGGTATAAACGGAATCCGCTGATACGAGAATGTGGTAATTAGGGTCCTGATTTTTCATATACGAAATCGAAATCCAATGATACGACTTTCAAACTGGTGTGAGTAAATTATCAAGTTCAAAATGCGCGCCCTACCACTCCCGGGCTGGAACAAAGGGATTTGGTTCTACCCCAGTGAGGTCACCCCTAGCAAGCCGTGAACTGAGGGTAATTAGCATATGGCTCGCTTGACATTTAAGCGGGTAATTACAGGTGTGCGGCGCCCAACCTTGGGACCCGCAGTCAGGGTCAACCCCCAGCAAGGCTTGACCTGAAGGGTAATTAAGCATATGTAATGGCAAGGCCTGACCTTTAGGGGTAATTAAGTCAGGTGTGCGGAGCCCCAACCTTGGGACCGCTACACTACCTTCTCTTGTATCACGCGGCGTCCCCTACATTACAACGTCTTTTTTGCTTTGTTATGCATGTTTAACACACCGCACAACCACCCCAACCACGATAAACCCCGACACAACCACCCCACCAACAAACACCCCGACACAACCCACCCACCCACAAGACACACCACACAACCACCCCACCACAAGACACTCCCGACACAACCACCCCACACAAGACACACTGACACAATCACCCCACCACATAACAACCCCTACACAACCACCGCCAACCTACAAGACACCCCGCACAACCACGCCACCACAAGAACAACCACCACCTACACAGGAACCACCCACCACATAGACACAACCGGGCACACAACCGACCCACCACATAACACTCTGCACACCCCCCTCTCACCACAATACACCCCGAACACAACCCCCCCCCCACAATAACCCCGCCACAACCACCCCACCCACAATACACCCCGACACAACCACGCCCACCACAAGACACACCGACAAACCAACCCCACCACAAGCACCCCTACACAACCACCCCACCACAAACACCCCTGACACCACCACCCCACCACAAGACACACTGACACAACCACCTGCACCACAATACAACCCCGACACAACCCACCCACCACAAGACACCCCGCACAACACCCCACCACAATCAGACAAAAAACCCCCCGACACAACCACCCCACCACAAGACACCCCGTACAAAAACAGTGGAACCCCACCACAGACAACACCGACCCAAACCACCCACCACAAATACACGACCTACCACAACCACCCACCCAAGACCACCCCGACCAACCCACCCCACACAATACACCCCCGGACACAACCACCCACCACAATACACCCCGACACAAATACCCCACCACAATTAAAGACACTCCGACACAACCACCCAGCCACAAGACACCCCACACAATACACCCCGACCAAAACCACCACACCCACAATTAAGACACTCCCGCCGACCAACCCCCCACCACAAGACAACCCCGACACAACCACCCCACCACAATACACAACCCCAACACAACCACCCCCCAATGACACCCCGACAACAACGCACCCACCACCCCAGCCACAAGACCCCTGACACAACCACCCCACCACAAACACCCGACACAAACCACCCCCCACAATACACCCGACACAACCAGCCACCCCACCAAAAGACACACCTCCGACACAACACCCCACCACAAGACAAACCCCGACCCAACCACCCCACCACAATACACCGCCGACACAAATAATACCCCACCGCAATTAAGACCTCCGAAACAACCACCCTCACCACACGACACCCTGACAACAACCACCCCAACCCAACAAAAAACAAAAGGAAAAAACACCCCTGACACAACCACCCCCCACAATACACCCCAACACACCACCCCACACACAATACACCCGACACAAATACCCCCACCAGACAATTAACGACACTCCGACACAACCACCCCACCACAATACACCTGACACTAACCACCCCACCACAGACACCCTGACACAACCACCCCACCACAGACACCCCTGAACACAACCACCCCACCCACAATACACCCCGACACAAGTAACTCCCCACCACAAGACACCTCCGACACAACCACCCCACCACAAGACACCCTGACCAACCACCCCACCACAAGATCGGCGCCTGACACAACCACCCCACCACAAGACCACCCTGACCAACCACCCCACGCACAAGACAACCCCGCACAACCACCCCACCACAAGATACACGCGCGACACACCCACCCCACCACAAACACCTGACACAACCCCCCCACCACAAGACACCCTTACACATACAACCCCACCACAAGTACACCCCTGACCACAACCACCCCACCACAAGACAAACCCTGACACAACACCCCACCATCAAGACACCCACGACAACCCCCCCACCACAAGACACCTGACACAACGGACCCCACACAAGACCCCCGACCAACCACCCACACCCCCACAAGACCCCCGACACAACCACCCCACCACAAGACACCCCCCGACACAACCGCCCCACCACAAGACACCCCGACACAACCACCCCACCACAAGACACCCTGACCAACCACGCCCACCACAAGACACCCGACCCAACCACCGCCACCACAAGAACACCCCGACACAACCAACCCACCACAAGCCATCACCCCGAAACACCCACCCCACCCACAAGACAACCCGACACAACCACCCCACCACAATACACCCCGACACAAACCCCACCGCAATTAAGACACTTCCGACCCAACACCCCGCCCACAAGACAGACCCTGACACAACCACCCCACCACAAGACACCCTGACACAACCACCCCACCACAAGACACCCCAACCCCAACGCACCACCAAACACAATAACACCCCGACACAAATACCCCCACCGACAATGAAGACCACTCCGACACAACCACCCACCACAAAGACCCCTGACCAACCAACGCCCACCACAAAGACCCTGACACAACCACACCACCACAAATACACCTAGACACAACCACCCCAACCACAAGAAACCCCGACCCAACTCCCCACCAAAGACACCCCGACACACCACCCCACCACAAGACACCCTGACACAACCACCCCCCACAAGACACCCTGACACAACCCACCCCCCACAAGACACCCTGACACAACCAACCCCACCACAAGACACCCCCCGACACAACCACCCCACCACAAGACAAACCGCGAAACAACCACCCCACCCACAAACACCTCGACACAACACTCCCACCCAAGACACACCGACACAACCACCCCCCGCAAGACACCCGACACAACACCCCACCACAATACACCCCGACACAACCACACCACCACAATTAAGGCACCCCGACACAACCCCCACCACAATTAAGTAATGCACCCCGACACAACACACCACACAAAGGACACCCCGACAACAACCACCCCACCCCAAGACACACCGACACCCAACCACCCCAACCACAAGCAAAACCCCGACACAACCACCCTCACCACAAATTAAGGCACCCCAACAACAACCACCCTCACCGACAATACCCCCGACACAAACCACCCGACCACAATACACACCGACTACAACCACCCCACCACAAGACACACCTACACAACCACCCCACCACAAGACACCCGACACAACCACCCACCACAATGACACCCCGCCTACCAACCACCCCACCACAAGACACCCCTACACACCACCACACCACAATACACCCCGACACAAACCACCCCACCGAACAATACACCCCGACACCAACCACCGGCTGTCTCACCTCACAATTAAGGCCCCCCAACACAACCACCCCGACCACAATAACACCCTCACCAACCTCCACCACAAGACACACCGGGGGGGACACAACCACCCCCCACAAAACACACTTACACAACCAACACCACAATACACAACCGTTACACAACTCGGCCCACCACAATACACTCCGACACAAACCACCTCACCACAATACACCCCTAACCAACCACCACCCCACCAGCAATCCACCCCCGACACAACCACCCCACCACAATACACCCCCGACACAACCACCCCCACAGACCCACCGACACAACACCCCCACCCACAAGAACACCCCGACACAACCACCCCCCACAAGACCACTGACACAAACCACCCCACCACAATACAACCCCGACACCACGCACCCCCACAAGATCAAACCCCGCCAACCACCCCACACAAGACACAAACGCACAACCCACCCCACCGAACAATACACACCGACACGACCACCCCACCACAATACACCCCGACCAACCACCCACCACAAGACCCCCGACACAAACCACACTCCCTACCCACAATACTACTACCACCCACCACAGACCCACTGACACAACCACGCCCACCACAATACAATACACCCCGAACACAACCACCCCACCAAACAGACTACCACCCCGACACAAACTACCACCACAAGACAACCCCCGACACAACCAACCCACCACAGTAACACAACCGACACAGCCAACCCCACCACATTAACACACAGACACAACCTACCCCACCACAATACACACCCCGACCAACCACCCCACCCCAGTACAACCCCGACACACACACCCCACCAAAAGATCACTACCTACACAACCACCCCCCACAAGACACAGCCCGACACCCCACCCCACTACAAGACACACCGACACAACACCCCCACCACAAGACACCCCGACACAGAACCCCCCACCACAAGACACCCCGACAGCAAACCACCCACCACAAGACACACCGACACAACCACCCCACACAATACACCCCGACACAAACAACCGCACACCCCCAACCCCACAGAACACCCCTACACAATCCATCCACCAAAGAATACACCTACACAACCCCCCACCACAAGAACCCCGACAACAACCACCCCACCAAAGACGCCCCGCACAACAACCACCCACCACAAATACAACCCCGACACAAAACAACCCCCACCACATACACACCTACACACCACCCCACCACAAGACACCCCCGACCCCCGACCCCACTACAAGGACACACCGACACACCCAACCCACCGACACAAGAACCACCCCGACACAACCCACCCACCACAAGACCACCGTCCGACACAACCACCCCACCACAAGACACACCGACACAAACACGCCCAAACCACACTACACCCTACACACAACCACCCCCACCACAAGACCACCACCGACACAACCACCCACCACAATATACACCTACAACACCACCCCACCACAAGACACCCCGACACACCACCCCACCACAATTAATGCCCCGACACAACCACCCCACCACAATAACCAACCCCGACACTACCACCCCTACCGTACAATACAACAAAACAAACCGACACAACCACCCCACCTACAATAACGACACCGTCACAAACCACCGCCACCACAATACACACCTACAAACACCCCCCCCCGACAATACACACCTGACACAACCCCCTCACCACAATACCACCGACACAACCACCCCACCACAAGAACCCCCGACACAACCACCCCACCACAATACACCCCGACACAACCAACCCCACCACAATACACGTCCCTACACAACCACCCCACCACATACGACCCCGACATAGCCAACCACCCCCACAAGGTACCACAACCAGACACAACCACCCCACCAACAAGACACCCCACGACAACACCCACCAAATACACATCCGACAACAACCACCCCACCACAATACACCAGCAGTACCGACGCAACCACCCACCACAATAACCCCGCACAACCACCCCACCTTAACAATAACACCCCGACACAACCACCCCACCACAATACACAACAAACCCGACACAAATACCCCACCACAATACACACCGACACAACGCACCCCACCACAATACACACCGACACAACCCCCCACCACAATCCACACCGCACAACCACCCTAACCACAAGACACACACCGACACAACCACGCCGCACCACAAGACACCCGACACAACCCACCCACCCCAAGACACCCTGACACCCCACCCCACACAATACCACCGCCGACACAACCACCCACCACAGGACACTCGCGACACAACCCTCCCCCGACAACACCCCGACACAACCACCCCACCTACAATACACCGCGACACAACACCCCAACCACAAGACACACCGACACAACCACCACCACCACAAAGACACCCCGACACAACCACCCCACCGCCAAAACACCCGACAACAACCACCCCCCACAAGACAAACAACCCCGACACACCACCTCCACCACAATACACCCCCCGACACAAACCACCCCACCACAGACACCGCCGCACACCATCCCCACCAAAAGACCCTGCGAACACAACCAACTCCCACACAAGACACACCGACACAACTAACCAACCCTCTACCAACAAGACGACCCCGACACACCACCCCACCACATACACCCCGACACACCTCCCCCACACAATTTTACTTCCCCCGACACAACCACCACCACCACATTAAGTGCACCCCGACACAACCACACCACCACAAACACCCCTACACAACCACACCACCACAGACACACCGTACACAACCACGCCCCACCACAATACAACCGCCCGACACAACCACCCCCCCACATTAGGCACTAGCCCCAACGACAACCACCCCACCACAATTAAGGCCCCCAACACAACCACGGCCCACCACAATACACCCCGACACAACCACGCCACCACAAGACACACCGACACAACCACCACCACCAACAAGACACACCGACACAACCGCCCCACCACAAGACACACCCGCACAACACCCCACAACAAGACACAACCGACACAACCACCCCACCACAAGACACACCGACACAACCACCCTCACCACAGAACACCCCGACCAACCACCCACCACCAAGACCCTACAACAACCACCCCACCACAAGACACCCCGACCAACCCCCCACCAAAAGACACCCCGACAGCAACCACCCTCCACAAGAACACCCCGGTACACAACCAAATACGCACCCCCACCACCAGACACCCCGACCCAACCACCCACCACATACTCCACCTGACACACACGTCGGTCCACCAAAAACACCCCCGACAACCACCCACCACAAGACACCCCTACACAACCCACACTCTCCCGCACCACAATACACCCCTACACAACCACCCACCACAAGACACCCTACACAAACCACCCCACCACATACACCTCTACAACAACCACCCCACCACAATACCACACCTACACAACCACCGCCCCACAATACACACCGTGACACAACAACCCCCCACAATACACCACGACACAACCAACCCCCACCACAATTAAGGTACCCCGACACAACCACCCGCACCAAATTAATGCACCCCGACACAACCACACACACAATACACCCTACACAACCACCCCACCACAGACACACCAACACAACCACCCCACCACAATAACACCCCTACACACCACCCCACCACAATAAGGCACCCCAACACAACCCACCACCACCACAATTAAGGCACCCCAACCAACCACCCCACCACAATACACCCCTACACAACCACCCACCCAATACACCCGACTCAACCACCCCACCACAATACACACCGCCGACAACCACCCCACCACAAGACACCAAATACCTACACAACCACCCCACACACACACACCTCACACAACCACCCCACCACAAGACACACCGACACAACCACCCCACCACAAGACCCCGACCCACCACCCACCACAAGACACCCCGACACAACCACGCCACCACCACAAGTACACCCCGACACAACCACCCCACCACAAGACACCCCCGACACAACCACCCCCCACAAGAACCCCGACACAACCACCCCACCACAATTAAATGCCACCCCAACCACAACCACGCCCAACCACATACCCCCGACACAACCATCCACCACAAGACAGCACCGACACAACCACCCACCACAAGAACACACTGACACAACCACCCACCACAGACAACCGACAACAACCAACGCCACCACAATACACTCGACACAACCACCTCACCACAATACACCCGACACACCACCCCCCCCAATAAACCCCGACACACCACCCCACCACAATACAACCCCCGACACATACCACCACCACCACAAGACACACTACCCAACCACACCCACCACAAGACACCCCGACACCGCCGACCCACTACAAGACACACCGACACAACCACCCCACACAGACCCCGACACAACCACCCACCAAAGACACGGCCGACACAACCACCCACCAACAAGACACACCCGACACAACCACCCCACACATACCCCCGACACACAACCCCCCACACAAGACACCCCGACACAACCACCCACCACAATATACACGACACAACCACCCTACACAAGACACCCGACCAACCACCCCACACAAGACGCCCGACACACCACGCCCCACCACAATACACCCCGACACAACCACCCCACCATCAAACACACCTGACAAACACCCACCACAAGACACACCCGACACAACCACCCCACCACAATACACCCGACACAACACCCCACCACAATACCACCGACACAACCACCTCACCCCAATACACATCCACACAACCACCCCACCAACAAGACACCCCGACACAACCACACCCCCAACCACAATACAACCCCGACACCACCAACCCCACCCCAAGACACCCCGACAGCCCACCCCACACAAGACACCCCTACACAACCACCCCACCACAATACACCCCGACACAACCACCCCCCACAAGACACCCCGACACAACCACCCCCCACAAGACCCCCACACAACCACCGCCACCACCAAGCCACCCCGACACAAATACCCCACCACAAGACACCCCGAACACAACCACCCCAACCACAATACACACCGACACATACCACGCCCCACCACAAACACACGACACACACCCCACCCACAATACCCACCGACGCAACCACCCACCACAAGACCCCGCACAACCAACCCCACCCAATACACACCGACACAACCACCCCCACCATACACCCCCCCGACACAAACACCCCACCACAAGACAACCCCCGACACAACCACCCCACCACAAAGAAAAAATAAAAAAGAGAAATAAAACAAAAGAATAACAAGAAAACAAGTATAACAAACAAACTAATATAAAATATAAAAAAAAAAATAAACAAAATAAAACAAGAGATACACAACCGACACAAACCCCCCACCACAAGACAACCGACACAACCACCCCACCCAATACACCCGACACAACCACGCCACCACAAACCACTCGACACAACCCCCCCACCACAATACAACCCCGACACAACCACCCCCCACAATAACCCCGACACAACCCCCCACCACAAGACACCCCGACACAACCCACCCCACAAAGACACCCCGACACAAATACCCCACCACCAAGACACCCCGACACAACCAACTCCCACCACAATACACCCCGACAACCACCCCACCACAATACACACCGACGCACCACCCACCAACAAACTACCCTGGACACAACCACCCCACCACATACACACCGACACAACCACCCACCCAATAACAACCCCGACAGACAACCACCCCACCACAAGACACCCCTACACAACCACTGCCCCACACAATTACACACCGACACACCCACCCCACCACCAGACAAAAACCCCCACCGAACAACCACCCCACCACAATAAACTCCGACACAACCACGCCACCACAAGAATTCCGACAACAACCACCCCACACAACTACACCCCGGAAACAACCACCCCACCACAATACACCCGACACAACCACGCCCACCCCAATACACCCCGACACAACCAACCCCCCACAAGACACCCCGACACAAATACCCCACCACAGACACCCCGCCACAACCAACCCACCACATACACCCCGACACACACCCCACCGACAGACACCCCACACCGATACCCCACCCTAGGACACACCGACACAACCACCCCACCCACACTACACACCGCACACAACCACCCCACCACAATACACACCGACACAACCACCCCCCCACAATACGAACCCGCACAACACCCTACCAAAGACACACCGACACAACCACCCCACCACATACACCCCTGACACACCACCCCACCACAAGACACAGACGGCCCGACACACCCCCCACCACAGACAACCCCAACACAACGCACCCCAACCACAAGACACACAGACACAACCACCCAACCGAAATACACCCCTGCCGACAACCACCCACCCCACAAGACTACCTACCCTGACAACCACCCCACACAAAACCCACCGACACAACCACCCACCGACAATACACACGACACAACCACCCCACCAACAATGACACCCCAACACAAACCACCCACCCCACCACAATACACCCCGACACAACACACCCGCCCACAAGACACCCCCGACACAACCCCCACCACAAGACACCCCTATCCATAATGACCACCCCACCCAAGACACACCGGACACAACCACGCCCACCACAGGACACACCGACACAACTCACCCACCACAATACACCCGACACAACACCCCACCACAAGACAACCGACACAACCACCCCCCACATACACCCAACATATACAACCAACCCCACCACAAGACACCCCGACACAACCACCCCACCACAATACACCCCGACACAACCACCCCACCACAAGACAACCCCGACACCAACCACCCCACCACAAAACACCACGACACAACCGCCCACCACCACAGACCCCCGACACAACACGCCACCACAAACATCCCCGCACAACCACCCCCACCACATACACCCCGACACAACCACCCCACCACAATACACCCGACACAACCACCCCACCACAATACACCCCGACACAAACACCCCACCACAAGACACCCCGACACAACCACCCCGACCACAATACACCATCCCGACACACCACCACCCCACCACAAGACCCCCGACACAACCACCCACCACAATACACCCCACACAACCACCCCACCACAAGACACCCCGACACCACCCCCACCACAAGACACCCCGACACAACCACCCACCACCAGACACCCCGACACAACCCCCCACCACAATCTCACAGGCCCCCCACACAACCACCCCACCACATACAACCCCGACACACCATCCCCACAATGACACACCTCACAACCACCCCACCACAGACACACTGACACAACACCCACCCCAAGACACAACCGACCAACACCCCACCACAATACACACCGACACACCACCCCACCACAATACACCCCGACACAACCACCCACCCACATACACCCCGACACAACCACCCGCTACCACAGGACACACTGAAACACCACCACACCCCACCACAATACAACCCCGACAACCACCCCACCGATCAATACACCCGTACACAACCAACCCACCACAATGACACCCCGACACAACCACCCACCACAGACACACCACACATGAACCACCCACCACAATACACCCCGACACAACCACCCCACCAATACCCCCGACACAACCACCTCCACACAAATACCACCCCGACACAACACCCCACCACCATGACACCCTACACAACACCCCACCACAAGACACCCCGACACCCCGACCCCACTACGAAGAACACACTACACAACCACCCTACCACAAGACAACTCCGACACAACCACCACTCATCACGCACAATACACCCGACACAACCACCCCACCACCAATACACCCCGACCCAGACCACCCCACCACAAGACCACCCCGACACAACCACACCACCACAAAGATTACACCTACACACACCACCCCACCACAATAAACACCATCGACACAACCCCCCACCAACAAGACGCCCCGACCCGACACACCACCCCCCACAATACACCCCGGCCAACACCCCACCACCATACACAAACCGAAACGCAACCACCCACCAAAGCCACCCCTACACAACCACCCCACCACAATACACACCGACCAACCACCCACCACAATACAAATCCCGACACAACCACCCACCACAAGACACCCCGACCAACCACACCCCACCACAATACACACCGACAACAACCACCCCAAAAAAACCCACAAGACACACCGCACAACCACCCCACCACAATAGCACTCCGACCACAACCACGCCCACCACAAGACACTCCGACCAACCACCCCACCACAATCACCCCGACACAACCACCCCACCACAATACACCCCGACACAAACCCCCACCACAAGACCCCCCCCGACACAACAACCCCACCACAAACAACCCCGACACAAATACCGCACCACAAACCCCCGACACAACCTGACCCCACCACAATACACCCCGACACAATCCCCCCCCACCACAATACACACCGCGCAACCACCCACCACAAGACACCCCGACACAACACCCCACAAATACACACCGACACGAACAACCACCACAATACACCCCGACACAACCACCCCACCCAAGACACCCCACACAACCACCCCCCACAATACACACCGGGGACACCAACCACCCCCACCACAAGACACGTACCGACACAACCACCCACACAATACACTCCGACACAACCACGCCACCGACGACATTCCGACACATACCCCCCAACCACAATACCCCCACACAACACCCCACCACAATAACACCCCGACACACCACCCCACCACAAATACACCCCGAAAACCACCCCACCACAAGACACGCCCGCCACAAATACCCCACCACAAACACCCTACACAACACCCCAAACCACAATACACCCGACACAACCACCCCCCACAAGCACGCCTACACAAATACCCCACACAATACACACCGACACAACACCCCACCACAATACATACACACCGACACAACCACCCCACCACAATACACACCACACAACACCCCACCACAATACACACCGACACAACCACCCTACCATAAAAAAACCACAATACACACCGACACCAACCACCCCACCACAATACACCCTGACACAACCACCCCACCACAAGACACAACCGGGGGACACAACCACCCACCAACAAGACACACCGACACAACGCACCCACCACAGACCACCGACACAACCACCCCACCACAAGACACACCTACACAACCACCCACCACAATACCACGACAAACCACCCCACCACAATACACACCGACACGACCACCTCACCACAATACCACCGACACAACCACCCCACCACAATCCACCCCGACACAACCACCCACCACAAGACAACCCCGACACAACCCCCCACCAAATACACCTACGCAACCACCCACTAAAGGGCACAATACACACCCCGACCAACCACCCCAACCACACATACACACCGAACAACCACCCCACACAATACACCGCCCGACACAAACCACCCCCACCACAAGACACCCTCGACACAAACACCCCACCACCATACACTCCGACACCAACAACCCACCACAAGACACACCGCACAACCACCCCACCACAATACACCCGACACAACCACGCCACCATAACGGAAGAACGCCAAATACACTCCGACACAACCAACCCACCACAATACAACCCCGACACAACCACCCCACCACAATACACCCGCGACACAACCACACCCACCAACAAGAACAACCCCGACACATACCACCCAACCACAAGACACCCCTAAACAAATACCCCACCGACAATACACCCCGACCAACCACCCCACCACAATACACACCGACACAACCACCCCACCACAAATACACACCGACGCACCACCCACCACAAGACAAAACCCTGACACAACCACCCACCACAATACCATCCGACACAACCACCACCACAATCCCCGACACAACCCCCCACCTACAAGACCCCCGACACAACCACGCCCCACCACAATACACACCGACACAACCACCCCACCACATACACAAAAACCGACACAACACCCGCACACAATAACTCCGACATACACCACGCCACCGACAAGACCTTCCGACACAACCACCCCACACACAATACACCCGACACAACCACCCCACCACAATACACCCAGACACAACCAACCACCACCACAATACACCTCCGACACACCACCCCACCACAAGACACCCCGACACAAATACCCCACCACAAGACACCCCGACACAACCACCCCCACCCAATACACCCCGACACAACCACCCCACCACAAAACAACCCGACACATACCCCTACCAGAAGACACAGACACCGACACAACCACCCACCACAAGACACCCGACATCAACCACCCACCACACTACACACCGACACAACCACCCACCACAATACAACAACCGACACAACCACCCTATCCACAAAGACACACCGACACAAACCGACCCCCACACAATACACCCTGTTGACCGACAACCACCCACCACAAGACACACCGACACACACACCCACCACAAGACACCCCAAAACACAACCCACCCCACCACAAGACACACAGACCCAACACCCCACCACATACAACCCTGACCAACCACCCACACAAGACAGCCCTGACACAAACCACCCCACCCAAGACACCACGACACAACCCCCACCACATAACACCGACACAACCACCCCCCACAGACACCCCGACACAACCACCCCACCACAAGACACCCCGAACACAACCCCCCACCACAAGACACCCCACACAACCACCCACACAAGAACAACCCCGACACAAGCCACCCCACCACAAGACACACCGACACAACCACCACCACAGGACAACCGCACAACCACCCACCACAAATACACCCGGCCCCCGACACAACCACCCCACCACAGACACACCCGACACAACCACCCCACCAACAATACACCCCGACACACCACCCCACCACAAGACACGCCCTACACAACCACCTCCACCCCACCACAATACACCCCGACACAACCACCCCCACAGACACCCCGACACACAGAGCGACCCCCCCCCCACAAAACACCCCGACACAACCACCCACCACAAGACACCCCACACAACCACCCACCACAAGACATCCCCGACATCAACCACGCCCACCCAAGACACCCCGACACAACCACCCCACCACAGACACCCAGACACACCACCCACCACAATACCCCCGACACAAACACCCCCCCCAAGAAACCCCGACACAACCCCCCCCCACAGACACACCGACACAACCACCACCACCACAAGACCCCCGACCAACCACCCACCACAAGAAAACCCCGACACAACCACCCCCCACAAGACAACCCCGACACAACCACCCCCCTACAAGACACCCCGACACAACCACCCACACCACAAGACCCCCACACAACCCCCCACCACAATTACGGCACCCCAACACAACCACCCCACCACAATACACCCGACACAACCTCCCACCACAAGACACAAACCGACATCAACCACCCCACCCCAAGACACCACTGACACAACCACCCACCACAAGACACACGACACACCACCCCACCACAATACACAACGACACAACCACCCACCACAATACACCCCCGACACAACCACCCACCACAATACCCCCGACACCCACCCCACCACAAGAACAACCACCCCACCACTAGGACACACTGACACACCACCCCACCACAATACACCCCGACAACCACCCCACCACAAGACACCCCGACACAACCACCCCCGACCACAAGACACCCCGACACAACCACCCCACCAACAGGACACGACCAGACACAACCACCCAACCACAATACACCCCGACACAACCACCCCACACAATACACCCAGACACACCACACCACCACAATACACCACCGCACAAACCCTCCCCACAACGACACACCTACACAACCACCCCCCACAAAGACACCCCGAAGCTCCCGACCCACTACAAGGGAAAAAACACACGACACCCCACCTACCTACAGACACGCCGACACAACCACCCACCACAAGTACACACCGACACAACCACTCCCACCACAATACACCCCGACACAACACCCTCACCACAAGACACCCCTACACAACCACCCACCACAAGATACAACCGACACAACCACCCCACCACAGACACCTCGACACACACAAGAACCACTCACCACCACAAAGAACGCCGCGCGACACAACCACCCACACAATACCCCCGGCACAAACACCCCACCACAATACACACCGACGCACCACCCACCACAAAGCACCCCGACCCAACCACCCCACCACAATACACACCGATCACAACCACCCACGCACAATACACCCCGACACAACCACCCCCCCACAAGACACCCACGACACAACCACCCCACCACAATACACACCGACACAACCACCCACCACAAGACACCCGACACAACACCCCACCACAATACACTCCGACACAACCACGCCACCACAAACACTCCGACACAACCACCCCACCACAATACACCCCGACACAACCACCCCACCACAATACACCCCGACACAACCCCGCCCACCAACAAGACACCCCGACACAACCACCCACCACAAGACACAACCCCGACACAACTGCCCCCACCACAAGACACCCCGACAACAACCACCCCACCCAAATACACCCAACAACACAACCCCCCACCACCATACCACCGACGCACAAAAACCCCCCACCAGACACCCCGACACAACACCCACCACCATCACACCGACACAACCACACCACCACAATACACCCGACACAACCACCACTCACCACAAGACACCCCGAACACCACCCCACACAAATACAACACCGACACAAACCCACCCCCAACCACAAGACACAGCCCGACACAACCACCCCACACAATACCTCCGACACAACCACTGCCACCACAAGACATTCCGACACAACCACCCCACCACAATACACCCGACACAACAACCACCACATACACCCCGACCACCACACCCCCCACAATACACCAACCGACACAACCACCCCACCACAGACACCGACACAAAATTACCCCACCACAGACACCCCGACACAACCACCCCACACAATACACCCCGACACAACCACCCCACAAAGAACACCCCGACACAAATTACCCCACCACAAGACACACCGACACATAACCCACCCCACCACAATACACACCGACAACAACCACCCCACCACAATAACACCCGACACAACCACCCCACACAATACACACCGACACAACCACCCTACCACAAGACACCCGACACAACACCACCACCCACCCACAATACCCCCTGCACAACCACCCCCACAATAACACATCTCGACAATCACCACCACCCCACCACAAGACAACCCCAACACAACCACCCCACCACAGACACACAGACACAACCAACCCACCAACAATCCCTGACACACACCCACCACAGAGACACCCCGACACAACCCAACCCAACCGACAAGACACGCGACACAACCACCCCACCCCACAGATACACACCGACACAACCACCCCACCACAAGACACCCGACACAACCACCCCCACAAGCAACCCCGACACAAGCCACCCACCACAAGACACCCCGACACAACCACCCACCACAATACACCCCGACACACCACCCCACCACAAGACACAACCGACACAACCACCCCAACACAGGACACACCTACAGCAAACCACCCCACCCCACAGATAACACCCCCCGGGACACACCACCCCCCCCCCCACCACAAGACACACCGACCAACCACCCCACCACAATACACCCCACACACAACCACCCCACACAAGACACCCCGACACCACCACCCCACCACAATGACACCCCGCCAACAACCACGCCCACCACAAGACACCCGCCAACCACCCCACCACAAAACAACACCCCGCACAACCCCCACCACAAGACACCCCGACCAACCACCCGCCACAAGACCCCCGACACAACCACCCCACCACAAGACATCCCCGACACAACCACCCCCACCACAAGACACCCCGACACAACCACCCCACCACATACACCCCTACCAAACACCCCACCACAAGACACCCCGACACAACAACACCCACCACAAGACACACCGACAACCCCCCACCGACAAGACACCCCTACAACACCACCCACCACAAGACACCCCGACACAACCACCCCCACCAGCAGACACCCCGACCAACCACCACCACAAGACACCCCGACCAACACCCCCACCACAATACACCCGACACACCCACCCCACCACAATTAAGGCACCCCAACACAACCACCCCACCACAATACACCCCGACACAACCATCCACCACAAGACACACCGACACAACCACCCCACCACAAGACACACCTGACGCACAACCACCCCCCACAAACACACCGACCCACCACCCCACCCACAATACACACCCGACACAACCACCCCATCCACACTACCTACCACGACACAACCATCCCACCACAAAACACCCCGACACAACCACACCCACCACAATACACAAACCACCGCCACCACATCACACTGACACAACCACCACCCACCACAATACCCCTACACACCACCCCACCCACAGACACCCCTACACAAACCACCCCACCACACGACACCCCGACACAACCACCCACCACAGTAAACACCGACACAACCACCCAACCACAATACACCCCTGAAACCAAAAAAAAAAAACAAACCACCCCCCCACAATACACACGACACACCACCCCACCACAATACACCCCGACAAAACACCCCACACAAGACCACCTACACAAGCGCACCCCACCACAAGACACCCCTGAACACCCGACCCCACTACAAGAACACAAATGAGCCGACACAACCACCCCACCACAAGACGGCGCCGAACACAACCCCACCACAAGACACCCGACCAACCACCCCCACCACAAATACACCCCGACACAACCACCCCACCAAGAGACACCCGACACAACCACCCAACCAGAAAAAACAAGATACACCGACACACCACCCCACCACAAGACAACCCCGACAAACCACCCCACCACAAGACGCCCCCGACACACCACCCCACCAACAATACACCCCGACACAAACACACCAACCACAAGAACACACCTACACAACCACCCCACCACATACCCCCGACACCCCGACCCCACTACAATACACCACCGACACAACCACCCCACCACAACACCCCGACACAACCCCCCCACAAGACAACGCCGACACAACCACCCACCACAAGACCACGCCTACACAACACCCCACCACAATTACACCCCGACACACCCCCCACCACTAAGACACCCCGACACAACCCCACCACAAGAATACACCGACACAACACCCCACCACAAGACCCCCGACACAACCACCCCACCGACAATACGCCCGACACAACCACCCACCACAATACACCCCTACAGCAGATGCAACACCCACCACAAGACACCCTGACACAACCACCCACCACAAGATACACCGACACAACCACCCCACACAAGACACCCTGACACAACACCCCACCACAGACGCCCGGACACCACCCCCCACGACAATACACCCCGACACACCACCCCACCACAAGACACACCGAAACAAACCCACCCACCACAATACACACCGACCAACAACCCACCCCACAACAATACACCACCGACACATCCACCCCACCACAGACACCCGACGCAACCACCCACCCAATAACCCCCGACACAACCACCCCCCAGCACAAGAACACCCCCGACACAAACACACCCCACCACAATACACCCCGACACACCACCCACCACATACACCCCGACACAACCACCCACCACAAGACACACCGACACAACCACCCTCCCCACCACAACAATACACACCGACACAACACCCCACCACAATACACACCGACACAACCCACTCCCCCACAAGACACACACCTACACAACCACCCCACCACAATACACACCTACACAACCACCCCACCCAATAAACACCGACACAACCACCCACCACAATAAACACCGACACAACCTCACAAATACACGCCGACACACCACCCCACCACCAAGACACACCGACACAACCCCCCACACAAGAAACACAGACCACACCCCCCACCACAATACTACCGACACAACCACCCACCACAATAACACACCGGGACACACCACCCCACACATACACACCGACACAACCACCCACTCACAATACAACACGCCCGAACAACCCTCCAACCACAAGACACTCCAACACAAACTACCCACCACAATACACCCCTGACACAACCACCGCCACCACAAGACACACCGACACAACCACCCCACCACAAGACACCCCAGACACAAACCACCCACCACAAGACACCCCGACACATAACCACCCCACCACAAGACACCCCGACAACAACCCCCCCACCACGAGACACCCCGCACAACCACCCACCACAAGACAGACCCCGAACACAACCACCCCCACCACATTAAGGCACCCCCAACACAACCACCCCCCAAACACCCCGACACAACCATCCACCACAAGACACACCACACAACCACCCCACGCACAAGACACACGACACAACCACCCACCACAAGACACACCGACACAACCACCCCACACAATACACACCGACACACCACCCCACACATACACCCCGACACACCACCCACCACAAGACACCCCGACAACAACCCCCACACAAATACACCCCGACACAACCACCCCACACAATACACCCCGACACATAACACCCCACCACAAGACACAGACACCTACACAACCACCCCACCACAAGACCCCCTACAAAACACCCGACCCACTTACAAGACACAACGACCAACCGACCACCACCCCACCACAATACAACGGCAGGGACACAACCATCCCACCACAAGACACACCGACACAACCACCCCACCACAATACACACCCTACACAACCACCCCACCACCAAGACACCCCGACACAACACCCACGCACAAGATACACCGACATCACCACCCACCCAAGACCCCGACACAACCACCCCACCACAAGTACTCCCGACACAACCACCCCCACCACAATAACATACCCGACACAAGACACCCAACCAACAATAACACACCTACCACAAACCACCCCACACAAACAGAACCCCGACACCCCGACCCCACTACAAGACACACGACACACCACCCCAACCAAAGACACCCCGACAAAACCACCCCACCACAAGACACGCCGACACAACCACCCACCACAAGACCACTCCGAACACCCACCGCCACCACAGACACCCCGACACAACCACCCACAAGATACAACACCGAACACAACCACCCCCCACAATACACCCCGACACAACCACCCGCCTAACCACAAGACACCCCGACACAACCACGCCCACCAACAATACACACCGACACAACCACCCCACCACAATACACACCGCACAACCACCACCACCAACAATGACAACCGACACAACCACCCCACCCAATACACACCGACACAACCACACACCACAAGACACCCCGAACACAACCACCCCACCAACAATACATCAACCGACACAACCACTCCCACCACAATATCACCCCCGACACAACACCCACCACAAGACACACCGAACACCCACCCCACCACATACACACCGACGCAACCACCCACCACAAGACACCCGACCCAACCCACCCCACCACAATAAACACGACACAATCACCCACACAATAACCCCGACACAACCACCCCACCACCAAGACAAACCCCGCACAACCACCCCACCACAATAACAACCGACACAACACCACCCCCCCCCACAATACACTCCGACACAACCACCCCACCACAATCACCCGCACAACCACCCCACCACAAGACCACCCCCCGACACAACCACCGCCCCAACACAAGACACCCCTGACACAAATACCCACCACAAGACACCCGACACAACCACCCACCACCATAACCCCGACACAACCACCCCACCACAGTACCCGCCTGACAACAAATACCCCACCACAAACACACCGACACAACACCCCACACACAATACACACCTGACACAACCACCCCCCACAATACACACCGACACAACACCCCACCAAAATACACATACCGACACAAACCACCCTACCACAAGACCACCGACCAACCACCCCACCACAATACCCCCGACACACCACCCACCACTAGAACACCACACACCCCCCCACCACAAGACACACAGAACACAGACCACCCACCACAATACACCCTGACACACCACCCTAACACAACACCCCGACACACACACCCCACCACAATTGGCAACCACAACACAACCACCCCACCACAATACACACCCCGACACAACCACATCCACCACAATACACACCGCCCACCACCCCACCAACAAGACACTTACTGACACAACCACCCCCACAAGACACACCGACACAACCACCCCACCCACAATACACACACCAGACACAACACCCCCCCACAATACACCCCGCACAACCACCCACCACAAGACCCCGACACACCACCCCACCACACTACACCCCGAAACACAACCACCAAAAAAACCCCCCCCCACCCCACAACAATACACCCGACACAACACCCCACCACAAGACACACCTACACAACCAACCCCCACCACGACACCCCGACACCCGAACCCCACACAAGACCCACCGACACAACCACCACAACCACAAGACTAACGCCGACACAACCACCCACCACAAACACCCCGACAAAACCACCACCCCACCACAATACACCCCGACACAACCACCCCACCACAAGACCCCCCCGACACCACCACCCACCACAAGATACACCGACACAGACCAACCCCACCACAAAGACACCCCCGACACAAACCACCCACCAGCAAGACGCCCCGACCAACAGCCCCCACCACAATACACACCTACACAAACACCCACCACAATACACACCTACACACCCCCACCACAAGACCACCCGAACACCCCGACCGCCCCTACAAGACACACCGACACAATCCACCCCACCACAAGACACCCGACACAACCACCCCACCAAAAGACCGCCGACACAACCACCCACCAAACAAGACACTCCGACACAACCACACCCGCCACAAGACACCCCGACACAACCACCCCACCACAAGATAACACCGCACAACCACCCCACCTACAATACACCCGACACAACACCCCACCACAAGACACCCCGACACAACACCCACCACATACACACGACACAACCACCCCACCACAATACACAACCGACACAACCACCCCACCACAATGAACCACCGAACCACCACCCCACCACAATACACACCGACCAACCACCTCACCAACAAGACAACCCCGACACAACCACCCCACCCACAGTACCACCGACACAACCACCCCACCCACAATACACCCCCGACACAACCACCCCCCACAAACACACCGACACAACCACCCCACCACAATACCACCGCCGCAACCACCCACTCACAAGACACCCCGACCCAACCACCCCACCACAATACACACCGACACAATCACCCACGCACAATACACCCGACACACCACCCCACCACAAGAACCCCCGACACAACCACCCCACCAAATACACACGACACAACCACCCCACCACAATACACTCCGGCCCGACACAACCACCCCACACAATACACACCACACACCCCCACCACAAGACACCACCCCCGACACAACCACCCCAACACAAGACAAACCCTGACACAAATACCCGACGCACAAGACACCCCGACCACAACCACCCCACTCACAATACACCCCTACACAACCCCCCCACCACAAGACAGCCCCGACACAAAACCCCACTACAGACACACGACACAACCACCCCACCACAATACACACCGACACAACCACCCCAACCACAATACAACACCGTACACAACCACCCCACCTCAATACACACCGACACAACCACCCGACCACAATACACACGACACAACCACCCCACACAATACAACCCCGACACACAACCAAGCCCACCACAAGACACACCGACACAACCACCCACCACAATACACACAGACACAACCCCCCACCACAATCACCCTGACACACCACCCAACACAATACAACGCCGACACAACCACCCCACCTACAAGACACAAACACCGACACAAACACCCACCCACATACACACCGACCACAACCACACCACCACAATACACCCCGACACAACCACCCCACCACAAATACACCCCGACACAACCCCCCCACCACAATACACCCTGACACACCACCCACCACAAGACACCCGACACAACTACCCCACCACAAGACACACCGACACAACCACCACCAACAACTACAGTACACACCGACACAACCACCGACCACCACAATACACCCCCGCCCCAACCCACCCCACCACAGACACATCGACACCAGCACACCACCAATTCCCACCACAATACACCCCGACACAACCACCCCACCACAAGACACCCCGCACCACCACCCCGACCACAATACACCCCGACACAACCACCCCACCACAAGTACCCCGACCAACCACCCCACCACAAAACACCTCGCACCCCGACACAAACCACCACCACAGACACCCCTACCAAACCACCCACACAGACACCCCGACACAACCACCCACACAAGACACCCCGACACAACCAACCCCACCACAAGACACCCCGACACAACCACTCCACCACAATACACCCCGACACAAACCACCCCACCACAGACACCCCGCCACACCACCCCACCACAATACACCCCGACAGCACCACCCCACCACAAGACACCCCACACAACCCCCCACCACAATACACCCCGACACACCACCTCCCCACCACAAGACACCGACACAACCACCCCAGCCACAATACACCCTGACACAACCACCCCACCACAATTACACCCCAACACAAACCACCTCACCACAAATACACCCCGACACAACCACGCCCACCACAAGACACCCCCGACAAACAACCACCCCACCACAATACAACCCCGACACAACCACCACCCCACCACAATACACACGACACAACCACCCCCACCACAAGACACCAACGACACAACCACCCCACCCCAATACACGACCGACACAACGCACCCCACCAAACAATACACACCGACACAACCACCCCACCACAAGACACCCCGACGCAACACCCACCACAATACCCCCCGACACAACACCCCACCACAATACATCCCCGACACAACCACCCCACACAATACACCCCGACCAACCACCCACCACAATACAACCCCGACACAACCACCCCCACAGGCACACTCGACACAACCCCCCACCACCAAATACACCCGACACAAACCACCCCACACAATACCCCGACACAACACACCCCACCACAATAACACACCTACACAGACCACCCCACCACCAATACACCCGACACTAACCACCCCACCACGAATACACACCGACACAACCACCCCACCACAATACACACCGACACAACCTCCCACAATACACCCCGACACAACCACCCACCACAAGATACACCGACACAACCACCCCACCACAAGACACACAGACACAACCACCCCACCACAAGACATACCGAACACAACCACCCCCCCACAATACACACCCGACACAACCACCCCACCAACAACAATACAACCCCGACACACCACCCCACCACAGACACACCGACACAACCCCCCACCACATGACACACCGACACAACCACCCCACCACAATACACCCCGACACAACACTCCACCACAGAACACCCAACACAACCACCGCCACCACAATACACCCCGACACAACACCCCACCACAATACACCCCCGACAACCACCCCACCCCAGACACCCCAACATCATCCACCCCACCACAAGACACCCAGCCACAAGACACCCCGACACAACCACCCCACCACAATACACCCCGACACAACCACCCACCAACAAGACACCCCGACACACCACCCCACCACAATACAACCCCCGACACAACCACCCACCACAAGACACCCAGACACAACCACCCCACCACAAGACACCCCGACACAACCAACCCCACTTACACCCCCAACCAAAAAAAAAAATTAAACCACCGCACAACCACCCACCACAAGACACACACCGACACAACAACCCCACCACAAACACACCGAACAACCACCCCACCAACATACCCACTTCGAAAACCTTACCACAATACACCCCGGCACCACACCCCAAAACCCCAGCAGACACAACCGACACACCACCCCACCACAATACACACCGACACAACCACCACCACAACAATACATACCGACACAACCACCCCACGACAATACACACCGACACAAGGGGACCACCCACCACATGACACACTGACACAACCACCCCACCACAATACACCCCGACAAACCACTCCACCACAAGACACTCCAACACAACCACACCACCACAATACCCCCGACCACAACGCCCGCCACCACAATACACCCGACAACCACCCCACCACAATACACCCCAACACAACCACCCCACCACAATACACCCCACAAAATACACCCTACACAACACCCCACCACACTACACCCCGCACAAACCACCCCCACAATACACCCCGACACAAATACCACCACATACCCACCTACACAACCACCCTGACACAACCGACCCCACCACAATTACCCCCTACCAACCACCTAGCCCCCCACAATACACCCCTACACAACCACCCCACCACAATACACCCCTGACACAAACCCCCACCACAATACACCCAACACAAAACACCCCACCACAAGACACCCGACACAACCACCCACCACAAGACACACCGACAAGCACCCACCACAATACACCCCGACACAACCACCCAACCACAATACACCCCGACACAACCCCCACCACAATAACACCCCGACACAACCCCCCACACAACCACCCCACCACAAGACCACCGACAACCACCCCACCACGAAGACAACCCCGACACAACCCCCCCACCACAAGACACCCCGACACAACCACCCCACACACAAGACAACCCCGGACACAACCACCACCCCAATACACCCCGACACAACCACCCACCACAGACACCCCGACACACAAAACAACCCCACCAACAATACACCCCGCACAAACACCCCACCACAAGACAACCCCGACACAACCACCCACCACAAAGACACACCGACACAACCACCCCAAACCACAATACACCCCGACACAACCACCCACCACAATACATCCCCGACACAACCACCCACCACAATACAACCCCGACACAACCACCCCAACACAAACCACCCCACCACAAGACACACCGACAACCACGCCCACCACAGACACCCCGCCCAACCCCCCCCACAAGACACCCCGACACAACCACCCCACCACAAGACACCCCCCGACACAACCACCACCACAAGACAGAACCCCGACACACCCACCCACCACAGACACCCCGACACAAACACCCCACCACAATACACCCCGACACAAGACACCCCGACACAACCCCCACCCACAAGACACACCGACACAACCCCCCCCACAATACACCCCAACCAACCACCCACCCACAATACACCCCGACACAACCACCCACCACAATACACCCCCGCACAACCCCCCAACACAACCACCCCACACAAGACACACGGAAAACCACAACAAAAAAAAGACCCACACAGACACCCCGACACACCACCCCCACCACAGACACCCCGACCAATACCCCACCGATTAAGACAACCACGAACAACCCCCCACCACAAGACCCCCGGCACAACCACCCATCACAAGAACCCCCTCACAACCACCCCACACAAGACACCCCGACACAACCACCCACCACAATACACCCCGACACAACCACCCACATCTACAAGACACCCCGACACAACCACCCACCACAAGACACCCCGCCACAACCACCCACCACAAGACACCACCCCGACACAACCCACCCCCACAAGACACTCCGACACAACCACCCAACCACCAGACACCCGACACACCACCCACCACACACGACACCCCGACACAACCACCCAACACAAGACCCCCGACACAACCAACCCACCACAGAACCACCGACACAAACACCCACCACAATGAAGACCCCCCGAAACAACACCCCACCACAAGACAACACTCACCGACTACAACCCACCCCACCCACAAGACCACTGAACACAACCACTCCACCACCCCACCACAAACACACCGCCCAAACCACCCCACCACAAGCAACTCCGCCAGAGATAAAAAAAAAAAAACCCAAGTAAGTCTTTTTCAAGAGGGAAACCATGAACCACCCCACCACCAGACCACCCCACACAACAACCACACCCCAACCACAAGACACACCGACACAACCACCCCACCACACGACACAGACCGACCACACCACCCCACCACAAGACCCCCGCAGCAACCACCCCCTCGACAAGACACACCGACACAACCACCCACCACAATTAAGACACCACCGAACACAAACACCCACCACAAGAAACACTGAACACAACCACCCCCACCACAAGAACACCGCACAACCACCCCCCACAAGACCACCGACACAACCACCCCCACAAGACACCCCGACACAACCCCCACCAAAGACCCCCGACACAACCACCCCCCACAAGACACCCCGACAAAACACCCCATCACAAGACACACCGACACAACCACCCACCACAATACCCCCGACAAACCACCCACCACAAGACTACCCCGACACAAACAAACCCAACCACAAGACACCCCGACAACAACCACCCACACAAGAGCACGACACAACCACCCCACCACAAGACACCACCGACACAACCACCCCACCACAATTTAAGACACCCCAAACAAACACCCATCACAATACACACCAACACCAACCACCCCACCACAAGACCCCCGAGACAATCAAACCACCCAACCAAACACCCCACCACAAGACACACCGACACAACCACCCCAACCCACATACACCCCGACAGCAAATCACCCCACCACAAGACAACCCCGACCCAACACCCCACCCCAAGCCACTCCGACACCACCACCCCCCACAAGGACACCAGACGCTGCCCAACATCTACAATCGCGCATCAGTCGCAGCACGGCTGTGAACAGTCGCCGCATGACGGGAACCCGTGGGTCGACTAGTCCGCCTAGCTAACGGCAACGCGAGCCAACCACGCCGATTTTGAAGTTTTCCGCCCTCAAAAATTGCATGCAGTCCGATGACTCAGCAAGTCGTGCCGGTCGCCGACGCGAGTCATGAGATGTGAACGGGGCTTTATATGCTGCGATTTCAACAACTAACAATTCCTTGTGGAACAGTGGTAGGACTGCCGTCTGCCGCTGTTGTCACACAGTCTTTTAGTTATTGCTTTGCAGTGCCCGTGGCGTGGAGGTGTGTAGCTACTGTGTTTGCATGGTTTTACGTATTTTATTATTATTTGATCATCAATATATGATATCTATCAATATATGATCATCTCCCTAGATGATGAAGAATTGTCCAACCGCATTAAGCATCAAAGACCGTATTTCAACAATTCAATTTTGTGTTATGCCTGAGTCTGACAGTACTTTAGCAAAATATTGAAGGGATAAGATTGAAAATGTATACAGGTTGAAGTTTTCCCAAACTCGCAACCTCGGACCGCGCCGGCCGCTGTAATGGAATTGAGCCGAGTCAATGGAATTTTCCCGACTTTTAGAACGAGATATATTAAGGGGAAAAAAAAGCAGGGCAATGAAAATCACTGAAAAACTGAGGTTCCGCCATGCCAACTTCTTCAAAGGTCAATTTTCTCAGAATAGTTAACACATTGTTCTTCCCTTTTCTTTTCACTACTTCCACAGTAGTTGTTCCTTTGGACAGGTTTGGGAGCCATAATACCAATACAGACCTGTGAAGTTACACAAAATAACAGTGTAAACAACTCTACAAGTCACACCAACCACTTGAACATAACAACAGACAAATCGCGGGAGAACTAAGCGGCCTGGTGTGGGTGGCACCTAGCGGGCCAACCCGGCAACTACGCGCCGGGATTTTGGTGTTCGCCGTGTTTTGGAAAATTCCGGAACCATAGCAGAGTTTTTGGTGTTGCCGATTCCTTGGGATGCCGAGTTTTTGGGAATTCAAACCCTGTATTAGAAATATAAACTTTTTTCCAGGCTCCTTATTTCGTTAAATTAACTTAATAAATTGTGGAATTGTTCCCCCTTACTGTAGATAACACTAAAGGGTCACCAAGGGACAAACGTTTTTCCCTTTTTTGGATTTTACAGACATCCTGGTGGCCGTTAATTTACTTACCTTTCTTACATTCCATGATTTTTTTTTTTCAGGAAAGTTTTTAGAAGGAACTTTTTATTTTTTCAAAACCACCCTAAAACTTGCGTTGGCTTTCTCCAAATCCCGCCCCTCCCCACCCCACCCCCCCCGCCCTTTCCCGCAAAAGTGGGGCTGGGTCCAAACAACCAAAAGGTCCTGGGCCCGAAATTAAGTCGCCAGTTCCGCCCTGGACCTTAACTAACTACTACTACTTAACTACCTTTAAACTAAACCTACCTTAACTACCTACCTACCTTACTAAAACCTTGAAATACCCTCCCACCCCCGATGGTTTTTTTTTTTTTGTTTTTATTTATTGAACATATAAAACGAGGCCTTTCCACGAAATTGGAGTAATATTAGTACCCCCCCAAAATCCGTCGCTACTGAACTGGGTTTTACTACTACTAACCCCCCTAACTAACCTAACTAACTAACTAAAAACAGAAAAACCCCTCCTAATATTTTTGTTTTCCTCCTTTTTAAAACCCTAAAAAATTTTAATGGGTTCAAGCAAATGGGAAGTAAGGGAATAACATAGTAGGTAACAATTTGGAATCAAAGGGGGTTTTTAAATTGGCGCCACTTAAGAGGCCATAACCACCTGTGCCCCTACAGAACAGCCCTTTTTTATGCGTTCCCCTCCCCCCTTTTCCCCCCCCTTCCTCCTCCCTCCTCCCTTCCTCCATTTAACTTTCTACGGAGGTCAAATTTTTCCCCCGCAAAATTTTTTATAACGTAAATTATTTGACTAAAACTCAGTAAATTGAAGATAGATAGGACAGAGAGAGAGAAAAGAGGAGAGAGAGAGAGAGAGAGAAGAGAGATGGGTCCAGGTTTTTGTGGCCCCCCATTTAATTCCCCTTGTCCCACCTTTTCCCCCCCCCGTCCGAAACCCGTCAGCCTCCTCCTCCTTCCTCCTCTTTTTTCTCCCTCATTTTTTTCCCTACCCTTCCCCTCTCCTCCTCCTCCTCCTCCCCTTCCCTTTCCCCCCCCCCCCTTCCCCCTTTCCCCCCCCCTCCTCCTCCCCTCCTCCTCCTCCTCCCCCCCCTCCTCCCTTCCTCCTCCTCCCCCTCCCCCCCTTCCTCCCCCTCCCCTCCTCCTCCTCCTCCCCCTCCTCCTCCCCCTCCCCTCCTCCCTCCCCTCCCCCCCTCCTCCTCGCCCATTCACCCTTGTGACATGGATCGGGAAACCATTGAAAAAAAGCAACCCCCGTCACAACCTCTAACAGATACAAAATCCTTTGCCGAAACGTCAGTAAAAAAGGAGTTAAATGATGGGGGACCAGTTTCGTGTCAACATGGAATTCTGGGGTCGTGTCCCCACCACAGAAAGGGCACTGTTTCCCGGGCTCCCTGGACAACAAGCAGAAGCCTGCGATAAATTTTAACAAAAATGCCGACCAAACACCCTGATATCATTCACCCGGGAACAAATGACTCAAAAAAACCAACAGAGGCCCTCCTTCTAAATATCGCAATTGATAATAAATATAAAGAAAAATCTAGTAAAATACATATCTGGTATTTTTCTGAGGATAATGCGGCAAACATTCTACAAAAAGGGCCTTCAGCACAAAAAATCGTCTCGCAATCTCGTAAAAAAAAGGTGTTGAATAATAAATTATGGGACCTTTTTTAAACCCAAACAGATTCTTTTCCGAAACGATGGTCCCACTTAAATTCATTTGGTTCTGCACGACTCGGTGGGCCCCTCAATGACGCGGTAACTAACTAAAACCAAAAAACTCCCAGCGGGTAGATTTTTCCGAAAACAACCTAAGCTTCTTTCCTGCAATGAAATTCTCTTCCCACAAAGCCCAAAATTTAGTTCCCGCAAAGCCCCAACTACCCATCCCTATTAAAGTTGTTTTTTTTAATGCCCGTAGTATACGTAAAAAATTTTCTGATTTAGAGGAAAGTTTATTCAAAACAATCGCATCATCGGAATTTCCGGTCAGGGAAAATACGACCAATAAGATTTTTTGGGGCTAAATTTTCGATCCCGGGGGTATAACTTATTATGTTAAAAAAGATTCGAAGAGCTAGGAGGTGTTTTTGTTTATAAAAATCCTCCCTTTCATCCCCTTGTAGTATCTAAACAAAAAACTGATAACAGTAATGTAATTTTTACGTTCAACTAAATCGTCATTCTCAAAAAAGTGAATTGGCCTTTTTTTTATCGCCCCCCAGCTCAAAAAAATGCATTGACGAAAAAACTCTATGAAAAAATAGGGGAAAAAAGGTTCTCAAAACGAAAGAGTATATTAGGAGTTTTTTTTAATATACCCAACTTTTGGGGGGGCGCCTCGCTAAAAACACATTCGGGGCACACTCTCTATTAAAATCTCCAAGAAAGTGTTTATACCACACGGGGGATAAAACCAAAAAAGGGGCGATAATATTTAATCTTTTTTTCACAAAAACGAAAATCTGTCAGTAAGGGGAAGCAGATCCGAATTCAGTACAGTGACCCCCGGGGCGATTACTTTCAGATTAAATCAGAAAGAAAAGCGAACCCCGAAATAAAAAAAAAGTTCTTGATTATCAAAAGGCGACTTCAGAAAACTAAAAAGAATCTTAACGAACACCGTTGGAAGTTACCAGAAAGTAACGACAAAAAGTAGCTGGCATAAATTCCCGGTAGCTTAACTTAGAAATACAACCCTCAATACCGTGCGATATAGCGATCTTTTCAAACATTAAACCGATATGGTGGACCGCCGAAATAAAGGCAGCCTTGCAGCTAAAAAGCCTGCATATGAAAAATACAAAGAAACAAAAAAAGAAGAGAAAAACGCGAACACACGAATTGACGAAATAAAAAAAAATTTTTAACCCCTTCCTGCGGCTGGTACAAAGACGGTCTTCAGCTTTTTAAGGGGGTTCACTGCGGTGGTACATATAGGGTTTTTCTGTATTTAAACTGCGCGCTCAATGATATTTGGGGTAATATTCTTGTGAAGGCTTTTATGGCAACATGTCAATGTACGATTAATAGAACCTTTTTTTTCTGCTTGCGTGATTTAGTATGCAAATAAGGTCAAGCGGTACATACGACGTTTTGCCCTGCGGGGCCCCTCTACTTAAATGGCGGGGCAAAAAATTAAGATATTCAATATATTTTTTAGGGATAAAAAACAGAAGTATAAATAAAATAAATGAATGCATGAATGAAGCATTTATGTCCAAATAAGCTATATTTTTTGATGTAGTTTTTCATTGTCGTCGGCAGCACGGTCACGGCCCTGTTGCTGCACTTTGAGTAACTCTTCACTTAGTGGTACCTCCCCAAAGACAAAATAAAATTTTTTTGGGTATGGAATGAGTCCTATTTTTAGGCACTTAAAATTGATCATAATTCTTTTATATTTTAATTAAACCTGCCGCACAGGGGGGTGGCCTATAATTTGATATCCGCAGTAAAGGGGGTTTTAAGCGAGCAAGAAAAATTTTGAAGTACGTTTTGCCGAAATGAGAAAATCAAACCCTAAAAAAATTTCTCCAGTTTTTTTTTAAAAAAAAAAAAAATAAGACTCACCAAAGGGGCTTTGGAAATGGAAAATGGCGAACACACAGAAAATAAGTCTATGGGGTACTTTAAAAAACTTCTTTGCATCGTCTTCACAGTAAAAAAACACCACGCAAAATCAACCCATCCCGAAACCCAAAAAGGGTATTTTGCCTCAGTCATTAACTTTTCAGGAATGGGGAAATTTTTGCTCCGATAAATAAAATGAAAATTTACAAAGCTCCTGGCCCTACAAAAATTTCGCCACGCATATTAAAAAGCAAAAAAACAAAATAGTAAAACCTTTTTCCATTTTATTTAATGTTTTTTATACCAAAAATTACCGTGCGAATGGAAACTACAAATGTCACCCCCCCTATTTAAAAAAGGAAAAAGTCGCACCCGGAAACTATCCCCCCAATCATTTTAAAATCTTTTCTGGAAAAATTAAGGGAATCCATCATAAGAAAAACAAAACGTTAAGTTCTTAGAAAAAAATGACTTTATTAAAGATTCACGCATGTTGTAGCCCCGCTGCCACCTCGGGGAGGGGGTGGTGAGTGTTAGCGCCCCGCTGGCGTTCCGGTGACCCATTCGATCCCCAAAAGAAAACCAAAACCTTTCTGCCCTTTTGGTGGCCTAAAACACCCACAGCCCTGCCCTTAAAACCACCTTCGATTGCGAGGCACGGAGGACAAGGGGGGCGGCACATTCTAATCACGCATCACTATAAGAACCTCCCTGCGCCCCCCAAAGGCGAGGCCCAACCATCAGAGGCCCTCAAGTAAACCTCCAGCCAAACCACGGACCCCGGGGTTCCCCCCGGCCTACAGGCGCTTTAGGCACAAATGTAAAAAAAAAAAAAAAAAAATTTGTTTAAGAAATAAACGTCAGCCTTAAAAACTTACTTGATTTTTACAATAGTGTATTAAAAATGTACGACAACCGGGGGGGAGTAATTATTTTACCTCGATTTTCACAAAGCGTTCGCAAAGGGTTCCCTCATAAGCGCTCTTAGCAAAGTAAAAGCCATGGTAAACGGGGCCTCTTTAAAACTGGAAAAAAAATGGCTGTCAAACAAAAAAAAGGGGGAAATAAATGGAATTTTTCTGCTGGAACCAGTTTTAATAGTGGCGTTCCTCAAGGATCAGTTCTCCCCTACCTGTTCTTAATTTATAAATGACATTGACGGGGGGAATCACTGCAGGAAAACAAAATTTGCTGATGACACAAAATCACAACCAGCCTCTACGAATCTCAGCGCCAATCATAAAAAACGATTAAAAACCCTCCCAAAGGTAAAAAACAGGCAAATGATTTCAACCTTGAAAAATCCATGTACTACATATCGTAATAACAACCCTCATAAAGTTACTGATGAACGTTTTTCCAAACTACAAGGTTGATAAAAAAAAATATTTAGCGTTAAATCTCGAAAGATTTAAAAACCGAAAACCAAATTATAGAGGTAAAAAAAACTGCAAAAAAATTTGGGTTGGGTTTTTTGGGACGAACTTTCATTTTTAAAAATCTAAAAAAAATGTACTCACTTTTTTTAACTCCTTGTTCGCCCCCATCTGGATACTGTGGCAGTCGGGTCCCCTTTTAAAAAAGGACATAGAAAAAACTAGAAAAAATCACGCGATAACCAAAATGATACCTAATTGCGTAAAAAATGTAAAAAATTTGGGGCCAAAGAACTTAACTTACCCCCTTAAACAAAACGAAGGAAAAAAGGGGTGACCTCTCGAATTTTTTAAATTTTTAAAGGATTTACGAACGTAGCCCCCAGAAAATCTTTTCACGCTAAAACCGGTAAAACTCCTCTAGAAAAAGGTTTTAAAAAATAAGCGGGAAAACTTTTTTGTAACGAACGAGGCAAAGTACTTCTTCAAAACCGTTTTAAAGTAGGGAAGGGGCTGCCCTAGAAGTAGTAAACTAAATAAAAATAGAAAAATTTAAAAAATCGCCTAAATAAATTTTTCCTATCAATCCCCGGTTGTCACTGTTTTTTGGGAAATAAAAAATTTTTTATCTCGCCGGGCCTCTGATGCTTACTCTCTTCGTGAAATGATTGCGAGTCGCATTCCAAAACCCCCCCCCAAAAGTCTCAGACACCCCCGATAAGGGTCACTCTACTATTTTTGACCTGTTGGGTTGGGGTTTCAGAAAGGGCCCTGACATTTAGTGACCCATCGGATTTATATCCCGGGGGTCCTGCTGCAGGGGAATTGAATTACGGCGTCCTATTTAAAAGTGCACTCCCGCGTGGTTTAAAACGGAGCGGGGCCCCTGTTGTTTGCTCCCTTCCCAAAAAACGCCAGACAAGGCGCCGCCCCCCCTTGAACTTCCACCTGAGCCTACACCAACACTACATTAGACCTCATGACACACACAATACCCCCGATTTAAAAACGGTTACCACTACACTTTCGACCTGTGGGGGGCTGGGATCAGAAAGTGCCTGACAGTTAGTGCCCACCATGGGTTTTTAAGGCACCAGGGGTCACTGCTGCAGGGGGCATTAAAGGTCGGCGTCCTACATGGAAATACCAATCCCGGGGTTGAACGGGGGCTGGGGCCTGATTGAGCTCCCTCCCAAAAAAAAGCGCCGGCAAGGCTGCCGCACCCCCTTGAACCCCACCTGTATTCCCACCATTACAAAAACACACTAACAGACCCTACTATCAAGCCTAACCTCCCCCCAAACATAGTAGTATTAGCCATGTTTCAGTTTTCAACTTTCCCCCCAAAAAATTCCTGCAGTTTTTCTAATTGCATGGTATCCTTCTTTTCCCGGGCCCAGCTTCGGCTGGAGGGATGGGGGGTGGGGGGACCCTTTCTACTTCCTACCCTTTTCTCTCTTATTATCTATTAGTGTAGTGTAGTTAAAGAAAACACCTTAAGGCCCTAGGGTCTGTTGCTGTTTTTTTTTCCTTTTGAAACCCTTCCTTCCTTCCCCTTCCTTCCCTTTCCCTTTCCCTTTCTTTCCCCCCCCCATTTTTTTTTTCTTCTCTCTCTTCTCTCTCCTTTTTGTGCAATTTTTTTTTGTGTCAAATTGTGAACCTTTTTTTAAGTTTTCTTTAAAAAAAAATTGATATTTTATTCACGCTACTTCTATCACTACTACTACTATCACTACTACTACTCTACCAACTACTCCTTCTACTACTACTACTACTACTATACATATACGTACCTGGTGGGCCACCATAAAACCCCGGGGGCTCCCACGAGAAAGCGTGAAATTATTCACGATTTCTGAATTTCCCTGGGGATCTACTGCGAGAATCCAAAGAGTCAATGAAGTGTTCCTGCATCATCATCTTCGTTGATGTTAATTTGAACATCTGACTGCCTTGGGAAAAAAGGGGGGGCTTTGTTTGGGGGGCCAAGGAATCGATGGGGTTGACAGGCTGGAACCCCCACAATTGTGTTCCCAATGAGTTCACTAAATTTTAATGTTTTGGGTCTTTTTTATATCATGGTTACTAAAAATTGGGGGCTATTGCTGCGTCTACTCCCCGGGGGGGTTAAGTTTTCCCCAAAACGCTACAAAACCCCCCCTACCTAAAACCCCAACTTTTATGGCCAAACCAAAAACCCCAAAAGGGGGTCTCAACCTTTAAAAAAAAAAAAATAATTGCTAACCTAAAAATTCCCCCAAAAATCTCCCAATTCCCCCCCCCTTTCGGAAAAATTTACAAAATTTCTCGACAAAAAAGCTTTTTTTTGAAATTTTGGAAAACAAAAACAAGGGTTGATCATTGGGGTTTTTATTAAAAAAAAAGGCGGGGGGGGGATTGCCGGCAAAAAAATTTTAAAAATTTTCCCCGGGTTTGGTTTGGAAAAAAAATCGGGTCCGGGTTTTTTTTTTTTTCTTGAAAAACCGGCCTTTCGAAATTTCAAATTGCCGGGGGCCCCAGGGCCCGCACCCCTTTTTTCCCCCCCTTTTCCCCCCCCGGGGCCCTCCAGCTGTAAGACTTTGAACTAAACACTTCCTGCCCCCTCCGGTCCCCCTGCCCCAGCCCCTGGAAAAAAATTTTGGACAAAAACACTTTCTGCCCCCTCCTGCCTGGCCTGCCGGGGGCCCCTTTTTTAATTTGGGAAACCACTCCGGTTTCACCGCAAGCCCCCCAGCCCCTTCCCCCCGCCCCCCTGGGAAGTCCTTTTAGACATTAAAACTTTTGCCCCCCCGGTGGGGAAAGCCACGGGCGTTTTTTTTTTTTTATTGGGTTCCGGACTTTTCGGTTAAAAAAGTCCCCCATGGGGAAAAAAAGGGGTTTTTTTTTTTTTTTTTTTTTTTTTACTTCGATTTGCTTTTTTTGGGAAGTGTCCCCCCCAAGTGGGGGAAAGGGTTTTTACGATAAATTTTGCTATAAAATTCCGTAAAGACTAAAATTGCAATTGGGTTTCCCCCGATGTAAAGTTTGGGAAAACGAGTAAGAAAGTCTGACCTTGGGGAAATGTCCCCGGGAGAACCCACCCAAGTCAAATGTCCCGTAGACCGCACGCTAAGTAAAACCCAAAAGATATGTGAAAAACCCTAAACCCCCTTTTTGCTTCCCTGAAAAAACCCCCTTGAATTCCCGGGGAACCCAGAAGTCAAAATCCCCCTGAAAAGTATAGGCCCCCTTTTTTTGAAGAAAAATTGCTATCCCATTTTCTATTTCCCATGAAAAATTTTGGGGGAATTCCAAATAAAAAAAAGTCAGGAGAGGGGCAAGATAAAAAAAAGCCTTCTGGTTTTTGAATTTAGCAAAAAAAGAAATTTAACTTTAATGCACTACTTTTTCCCCTAAAAAAAAGGGGGAAAAACCCCCCCAAATTTTTTTAAAAAAAAAATTAAGGGGAAGGGGCATGTAAAAAACAAAGGTTTTAATTTTTGCCCGATAAGGAAAAGGAGGATTTTTGTTACTAAATAAGTTTTCCCCCAAGGGGTTGGAAAATTTTTGGGCCCAGTTGTAATTTCCCCAAAAAAAAAAATTTTGAAATGTTCCCAAATCTGGGGGAAAAAAAATTTAAATGGGGCCCAAAAAACAATAAGGAATGTTTTTACAAAAAGAAGTTTTGGGAAAAATTTGGGTAAGGAACCCCAAGAAGTTAAGAAAAACAAAAGAGAAAGGCTTGTGCGCCGAGGAAAAGGGTCCCCGGGGGTGAACGGGAAAAAAAACCCCCAAGAAAGATAAGCGGAAGGGGGAATTTGGGGGCCTTTTAAAAAAAAAAAACTATTTCCCAAAAGGGAAGGGGGGCCCCGCCCCCGGGCGGATAATACCAGAGGATAAACCCGGGGGTGGCAACGAAAAAGGGGGGTGGCAAGGGGGAGGAAAAGAAAGGGTAGGGGGGGAAAACCATTTGTCCCTTTTTCCCCCCCACCCGGTGTATTTCTAAGAGGGCAAGGGTTAAAAGATTCCGGGAAATTTTAAAAGTGATTTTTGAATTTAACAAATTGGGCCAAAATCGGTCAAGAGGGGGAAAAAGAAAGGGGAAAAACAAAGGGGTAATTTCCCCTTTTGGTTTTAAAATTGTTTGTATTTTCAAGGGGAGAAACCCGTTTTAAAAGGGGAAAGGTTTATATTAAAATGGGGGGGAAATTAATTAATATTATTAAAATTCTAAAAATTTGGGATTAAATTGTTCTTAAAAAATATTTTCAACCGGGGTTTTTGGCCTGAAAAATTTATTTTTAAAAATTTAAAATTTTTTAAGAAAAAACCCGGGGGGGGGGGGGGGGGGGGTTTTTTTTTAAATTTTGGTTTTTTTTTTTTTTGGGGGGGGGGAGGGGGGGGGGGGGGGGGGGGGGGGGGTTTTTTTTGGTTTTTTTTTTTGGGGGGGGGGGGGGGGGGGGGGGGGGTTTGGTGGGGGGGGGGGGGTGGTTTTTTGGGGGGGGGTTTTTTTGGGGGGGGGGGGTTGGGGGGGGGGTTTTTTGGGGGGGGGGGGGGGGGGGGGGGGGTTTTGGGGGGGGGGGGGGGGGGGGGTTTTTTTTGGTTTTTTGGGGGGGGGGGGGGGGGGAAAACTTAAATTTTTTTTGGGTTGGAAAAAATTTTTAATTTTTGAAAAAAATTCGGGGGCTTAACCTCTGGAGAAGTCCCCCATATGGGAAACCAAAAATTACCTAATTGGATTGTGATAATTTATTCGGAAAAAGGTTTTATAAATGGAATGAACGGTTTTAAAACCCCCTTATTTTAAAATGGTTTGGGAAACCTTTTTTCCCCCTATCTTAAAAAAAAGATTCAATATTTTAAAGGATAAAAATTAAAACTTTTTAAAACTAAAAGTTTGCAAAAATAGTTTTTCACCTTTCTAATTGCAAAAATTCCCCCCCTTTTTTACTAAAGGGAAAAGTTTTACTGAACAAGATTCGGAAGGAAGGGTATAAGATAAAAGTTGAAAACAAAAAATTTTTGGATGGAAAAAGGGGTAACTTTTAAACAAAAAGGGGTCCGGGTTTTAATGGGAAAAACCAAAAAAAATCAGGGGAAAACCCCCAAAAAAATTTGAGCAAAATTTAAAATTAAAAAAAAAAACAAGTAAAACTTTCATATAAATTTTAAAAAAAAAAAAAAAAAGGGGGGGGGAAAAAAGAAAAAAGGGGGAAAAACAGTTTTGTGGGATTAGAGAAAATTCTTAGCAGAGGCCTTTTTGAGCCCCTTGCAATACAAAAAACCTGATTTTTAAAAAATTTTTAAAAAAACCTTAAAAAAAAAAAATTTTTTTAACAAAAAAATTTTTTTCCGTAATATAATTGGCCCGATAACCCCTTTTTTAAAGTTAAGGGGAAAAAAAAATTTGCCCTTTTTAAAATCTGTTTTCACATTTTTACTTTTGGGGGGGACCTTTAAGGGGCCACAAAATTTTTAAAAACCCCCTTTTTAAAAAAAAAAATGTTCCCCCCTTTAACCCCCGGGGAACCCTTTTTTTTTGAAAAATTTAAAAAAAACTTTTTAAATTTTAATGCCATTTGAATTTTGGGGTTTTTTAAAAAGGGTCACCCTTTTATTTTTTTTTGGTCAAAAGGTTATAAAAGCCGTCCAAGGATTTCCTTCCAGTTGAAATAAACCTTCTAAAATTTACTTGCTTGGTAAAATTTTATCCTAGGGAAATTTTATCTACCCCAAAATCACTTTTAAAACCCCAAAAAAATAGAGGCCCTCCCAAGATGTTTTTTTTCATTGAAAGGGAGTAGGCAGGATGTTTTTCCCCTTTTTTTAATTTTTTTAAAGCTTATTGAAAAAGTTTCCGCTTTGGTAAGAGGGGGCCCTTTTTGTTATTCTATCCCTGGTTTTTTTGGGCCCCAAGGCCGGGAATAAAAATTTTATTAAAAAAAAAAAGGAAAAAAAAACCAAATTTAATTTAATTAAAAAAAAAAATTGAGGGTTTTTTAAAAATTTTGGGGGGGAAAATTAAAAAATTTTTTTAGCTGTACTACTTGGCCAAAACCAATTTAAAAATAGATACAAAGTTTTTGGAAATTATTTTTTTATTTTTTAAAAAAAAAAAAGAGATTTTAAGTTTTTAAAAAAAATTTTTTTTTTTTTTTTAATTTCCGTGCCCCAAAGTTGGCCCAAATAACCCATTTTTTAAATTTATTTTTTAACGTTTTTTAATAATAATTTTAAAAAATTGGGGGGGGGGGTTTTAAGGCCCCCATGTAAAAATTTAAAAAATTTTTTAAGGATTCCCCCCTTTTAAAAAAATTTTTAAAATGTTTGTTTAAGCTTTATAAAATAATTTTATTTTTTCCAAAAGGTTTTTTTTGCAGAGCATTTTTTTTTTTAAAAAATTAAAAATTATTTAAGGGATCTAGCTTAAGGGAGGATTTTTAAAACTGAAGAGCCCCCTTTTAATTATTTTTAATTTGCTTAAGGGTTAACTTTTTTTTTTTTCCTATTTTCAAAGATTAGTTTTTCGTTTTGATAAAAGGGCCCGGGTTTTAAAGGGGGTTTAAGCCCAAAAATAAAAATTTTTTTTAAAACTCAAAGTTAAAAATTAAATTAAATTGTTTTTTTAAATTTATCATCTTTTTTGTATCAAAAACTCGACTTTAATTTTTGAACCCTAAAAAATTTTAAAGGGAAAAATAAAAAAAAAAC
>JACEEZ010014594.1:0-47900 GCA_016584305.1 Chionoecetes opilio | reverse complement strand
TTTTTTTGTATCTATCTGTCTCCCTCTCTCTCTGTTATCTATCTGTCTCTCTCTCTCTCCCTGTGTATCTTAGTTCCTGTCTCCTTGTATCTATCTGCTCTTCTCTCCTGTATTATCTGTCTCCCTCTCCTCCTGTGTATCTATCTGTCTCCCTCTCTCTCCCTATTTGTGTCTATCTGTCTCCCTCTCTCTCCTGTGTATCTATCTGTCTCTCTCTCTCCCTGTGTTCCTATCTGTCCTCTCTCTTTCTCTTCTCCCTCTCTCTCCTCTCTCTCTCTATCTCTCTCTCTCTCTCTCTCCTCTCTCTTCTTCTCTCTCTCTCTCTCTCTCTCTCTCTCTCTCTCTCTCTCTCTCTCTCTCTCTCTCTCACTCTCTCCTCTCTCTCTTCTCTCTCTCTCTCTTCTCTCTCTCTCTCTCTCTCTCTCTGTGTGTATCTATCTGTCTCTCTCTCTTCCCTGTGTATCTATCGTTCCTCCTCTCTCTCTCTCTCCTCTCTCTCTCTCTCTCTCTCCTCTCTCTCTCTCTCTCCTCTCTCTCTCTCTCTCTCTCTCTCTCTCTCTCTCTCTCTCTCTCTCTGTGTGTGTGTCTATCTGTCTCTCTATCTCTCCCTGAGTATCTATCTTATCTTATCTCTCTCTCCCTGTGTATCTATCTGTCTTCCTCTCTCTCTCTGTGTATCTATCTGTCTCTCTTTCCCTGTGTCTGTCTCTCTCTCTCTCTCTCTCTCTCTCTCTCTCTCTCTCTCTCTCTCTCTCCTCTCTCTCTCTCTCTCTCTCTCTCTCTCTCTCTCTCCCTGTGTATTTATCTGTTTCCTTCTCTCTCTAACACTTTAACACTTTAACACTTTATTATGTTTGCCATTTTACAATATTTTATAATGATTATAACAGGATATGGGGTTGCAAACAGCCCTTTACAAGCAAAAGGTTTTTGGACAAAGGTGTGGAGAGAGAGGGAAAACACACAGAAAAAATAATAAATAAACACAAGGTATATAAATACTAAACAAATACTGACATAAACAGGCGATGATAGTTAGTAAGTTACTTCGACTAATTTACAGGATAGTATACACTAGTAATAAATAATATTAAACAGTTGCTGTGAAGAATTACACAAAAAATAAGTACAAGAACAATAATAACAATGATAATAGTACACAGAGCTAGTATAATGATAATAAATGTTTCTTGAATGTATGTTTAAAAGTGCTTAAGCTAGGTGAATGTTTGATATGTACAGGGATATCATTCCATAACTTGGGACCTTGGTACATTAGGGAATGCTTGTATAGGGTTAGTCTATGACTAGGTATGGACAGAGAGCGTTGGTTGCGGGTTTGGTAATTGTGAAGTAGTTGGTCATTATTGTAGTTAGACACTGATTGTTTGTACATAAGGGATGCAATATTTAATTTTGATAAATCATTTAGATTCAAAATATTTAAGGATTTAAATAATGGAGCAGTGTGCTCGCAGTAGTCACTGTTGGTTATTATTCTGATGACTTTTTTATGGAGTACATTTAGATGGTTTAAATGACAGGGATAAGTGGTGGACCAAATGAGATTACAATAATTGAGATGGGGATAAATGTGAGCATAATACATGCATTTAAGAACTTCAACTGGGGCGAAGGGTTAGACTTTGAGAAGGAGTGGAATTAATCTAGATAATTTTAAACAGAGGTGCACAGATGATGTTTAAAAGTTAAGTTTTGTCAAAAGATTAATCCAAGGAACTTTATCTTGTATACTTGAGTAATGTCGTCATTTAAAAATTTTAGATTTGGTAATGGTTGGTATCTGGTAGTGGTATTTGTAGATAACATGAAATATGTCTTGGCTGTATTTATAGTTAGGCGGTTAGCCAAACACCACTCGGAGAATTTAGCTAGCTCTGCATTTGCTCTATTGATTAGTTCTGTGGGTTTGTCACCAATTAAGTAAAGCGTAGAATCATCGGCAAATAAAATGGTATTTAGTGTCTCAGATATGTTACATATGTCATTGATGTATAATAGAAACAGAATAGATCCCAGTATACTGCCTTGAGGTACTCCTAGATGCACTGATTTGGTGGGGGAAGAGATACTGTTGAAGACTGTATATTGGGTCCTATTACTTAGGTATGAGTTGAACCAGTCATGAATACAGCCACGAATTCCATAGTGATACATTTTCTCCAGTAGAATATTGGGTTGAACAGTGTCAAATGCTTTTCAAAAATCAATAAAAATTGAAATGATAGATTTGTTGTTATTTAGTGCTGTGTATAGGGCAGATGTGTAGGTATTGATGGCATCAAAGGTATTAAAACCAGGTCTAAATCCAAATTGCTTATCATTTAGTATGTTAATTTTACTTAAGAATATCAATAGGTGCTTTTTCATTAATAATTCAAAAAAATTTGAGAACACAGGTAAGATAGAAATAGGTCGATAGTTGGACAAATCAGTTTTGTTTCCAGATTTATGGATTGGAATTACTTTAGCCAGCTTGAATTTGTTGGGAAAAACACCAGTCCTAATAGATTGGTTAAACAGTATTGTAAGGGGTTTGGCATATATTTCTTTGTTTTCTTTTATTATGTCTACTGAAACGTCATCGATGTGCCCTTTCTTATTTTTTAGGGAAGTGATTACTTGAGTGATGTCATTGTTAGTTGCTATGGGTATTACCAAAGAATTAGGGTAGTTTCCTCGGAGATAAGAATTGTGAGATGTTTGTGTGGGAGGCAGATCATTTGCAAGCTTTGTGGCTATTTGTGAGAAATACTTATTGAATGCACATGAAATATCGTGTGAGTTATGAATAATTTGGTTATTGATATTTATGGAGTTGGTTGTTGATTTGGGATTTGTTTTGGTATTTCCTAGTTCATTTATTGTTTCCCAGATCTTCTTAGCATTTAGTCTGAAACTTGCGAATCTTTGTAAGTAATAGTTTGCTTTGACTTCTTTAATTAGGTTAGTAAGATAGTTTCGGTATTTTTTGTATACATCGAAATTTATCATTCCTAGCTTATATGATTTGTACAAGGTGAATTTTTGTTGTATAGATTTTATTATTCCTTGCGTTATCCATGGTTTTTGGAGTCTTTTAGTTGAAATGAATTTAGATATTTTAGGAAAACAAGAATAGTAAATGCTATGTACCTTGTCTAAAAAAAATATTACAATCTACATCTGTATCATTACTGATTAGTATGGAATTCCAATTAATGTCTGCGATCTTAGTTTTAAATTTTGAACGATTTTGATAGTTTTTTAGCCTAAAGGATATTTTGTGTTTCGTACAAGGCTTCCCTAGATTTGGGATGTTTAGAAACACGGGGAGGTGGTCGCTTAGGGGAAAGTGAAGAATGCCGGAGGTAGAGGGTACTGTAAAATTTGTTCATATGTGGTCCAGAAGGGACGGTGAGGCTGTGGAGTTACTGTCAGGAAATCTTGCTGGGCGGGATATATGGGGGAAATAATTGAAGGACTGCATTGTGACTAGGAAATTGTAAGTAGGTGAGTGTGATTGTGTTCCAATAAATTAATGTTGAAGTCACCGGAAATATGGGTTTGGTTATTAATGAAGGGGCTTTGAGACAGTAGGTTATCCATGATGGCATTAAACTCATTGATATTATTGTATTTACATTGGGGACGGTATAGAGATGATATGATGTAGGAAGTGTTGTCGAATGTAATTTTAACTGTACATAGTTCTATGTTATCATCACAGTTACAGTATTCGCTTAGTAGTACACTCGGAATATTACAGTTTACATAAATTGCTACACCGCCACCTTGGGAACCATCGGGCCTATGTACATGATAGGAATTGAAACTTTCTATTTCGTGTAGGAGGACATTGTTTGGTTTCAGCCAGGTTTCACTAATGCACAAAATATCGGGAAGTTTGGGAAGGGATTTAAGAAGGGAAATCAGTATATCATAGTTTTTGTTTAAAGAGCGGGTATTTACTTGTAAAATATTAAAATAATCTAAGCAATTTTTGGGAATTGCTGTCTTATATGAGGTGAGGTCATGGTAGTTGCATATGTCAACAATGTCTAAGGAGTTATACATAAAATTTAATATATCACGACCTACATTACCTGTGTGGCAATCAGGTACCATTCCTCCTGACTGGAAAAGGGGGCTGGTCGTCCCTATCTGGAAAGGGAAAGGAGACCGTCAGGACTGCAACAATTACCGCGGTATTACACTGCTCAGCAAGGTGCTTGCCCATCTATTGCTGACACGAATTCGCAGTCATCTGGTGAAGCATCAGAGACCTCAGCAGTCTGGGTTCACGCCTGGTAAGTCAACAACGGACCGTATCCTAGCGCTTCGTGTCCTGGTGGAACGCCGACGTGAGTTTCGACAGGGGATGCTTGCAGCCTATGTTGATCTCAAGAAGGCGTTTGACTCAGTGCATCGTGAGTCACTCTGGGATCTTCTGCGACTTCGAGGGATTCCTGCAAGGACTATTGGTTTGATAACTGGTCTGTATTCTGGGACTGAGAGTGCTGTGAAGTGTGGGGCAGGTGTATCCAGCTTCTTTCCTGTGAATACAGGAGTGAGGCAAGGGTGCGTCCTTGCCCCATCACTTTTCAACGCTTGTATGGACTGGTTATTGGACAAGGTTGTAGATCAAAGTGATTGTGGAGCATCCGTCGGCAACACCAAGATCACTGATCTTGTTTTTGCCGATGATGCAGTAATCTTTGCTGAGTCGCTGGAGATCCTGGTGATGGCTCTCGAGGCGCTGCACGAGGAGGCAAAGCCTTTGGGACTTGAGGTCTCCTGGCTCAAGACCAAGGTCCAGGTATTGGAGACTTACTAGATGAAGCAGTACAGTCTGTTCATGCGTGTGGCGAGGACATGAGATCTTGGAAAGTTTTACATACCTTGGTAGCGCAGTCCATAATGACGGCGGGTCACGTCAAGAAGTCTTACGACGGATTGGCATAGCCACGGTGGGTTATGGACTCGCTCAGCGAGAGTATTTGGCGTTGACGGTACCTGTGCAGGAGGACAAAGATCCGGATCTTCAAGTCGCTTGTGATCCCTGTCTTACTCTATGGTTGTGAGACATGGACACTAAATAGTAACTTGAAGAGACGAATCAATGCCTTTGGTAATAAGTGTCTTCGCAGAATCATGGGGTATCGCTGGGATGATTACGTGTCAAATCAGCGATTGCACCATGAGACTGAATCGAGGCCTATTACCTGCATAGTCCGTCAGCGCCAACTTCGGCTATATGGGCATGTGGCACGCTACCCTGAAACCGATCCTTCCCATCGGGTTGTATCTGTAAGAGACAATCCGGCGTGGAGGAGGCCAAGGGGGCGCCCACAAGGCTCGTGGCTGGGGCAAGTTGATGTTTCTTGTCGAGAGCTGCTTGGTATGGGAAAGGAGCCTGCATGGGAACTCGCGCGTGGTGACCCCCGGGAGTGGCGTCGTAGGGTGGGCGAGGCGACGCGCCCCCCGGCGTATGCCCCCAATGATTGATTGATTGACATTACCTGTATCATGGCTGTCTTCATCAACATTGAAGAGTGTGTCAAGGAGATTGACATCAGGGAAGTTCATAAACAGGTCTTTGGGTGTGGTACACTGTGGTACGTTAATGTATAAACGTTATATATAATTAAAAAGCAAAGAATTAATAAAATTTAGAAATCTAGGAAACTAGATTATGGCCCTCCAGGTACAATTTTACAAAAAATAAACAAACAGGCAGGGGTATCTAAGAATAAACTATAGGAGAATCAAATGGAAATTAAACTTCATTCACTTTTCAACACCAAAATTTCAACATGGTAGTGATAAATAGTAGTGTGTGATGGGTAAGGACAGGAGTAGGGTGTGGTGGGCAGGACAGGAACAGGGGTAGGGTGAAGTAAGCAGGAACAGGGGTAGGGTGAGGTATGAAGGAACAGCGGTAGGGTGAGGTAAGAAGGAACAGCGGTAGGGTGAGGTAAGAAGGAACAGGGGTAGGTTGAGGTAAGAAGGAACAGCGGTAGGGTGAGGTAAGAAGGAACAGGGGTAGGGTGAGGTAAGAAGGAACAGCGATAGGGTAAGGTAAGAAGGAACAGGGGTAGGGTGAGGTAAGAAGGAACAGCGGTAGGGTGAGGTAAGAAGGAACAGGGGTAGGGTGAGGTAAGAAGGAACAGGGGTAGGGTGAGGTAAGAAGGAACAGCGGTAGGGTGAGGTAAGAAGGAACAACGGCAGGGTGAGGTAAGAAGGAACAACGTTAGGGTGAGGTAAGAAGGAACAGGGGTAGGATACACTCTCCCTGTGTATCTATCTGTCTCTCTCTCTCTCCCTGTGTATATATCGGTCTTGTATATAAGTGTGTGTATTTATAATTACAGTATAAATAAAAATGATTTGGGAGTGCAAAGTAATACAATAGTGTTTTTGGGCATTTTGAGGACATTATTGTGTGTGGTGGGGGGGCTAGAGGAAAAGCACGGAAAATTTGGGGTTTTTCGGCTAATTCGACCAGGTCTATCCCCAATTATTTCAAATTATAGAGGGTTTTATTTTATAGTAAACAATTATAGTATATAAAGCTTGAAAAGGAAATGTGATAAAATTATGATCCAAAACAGATATAGAAACTCGGACTCCCTGGATCCCCAAACAAAGTAGGCGGATGCATTTATTTTAGTAAAAAGGTACTATCTTACTGTAAAAAAGTTGAAAATGATTCCGATCCGGCTGTTTCTGTATCACTACATTCTAAAAACAGTACAAGGCGGTAGGCTCTGTCAACGCTTTACTTTAAAGATTGAAGAAGATTTTGGTGTTTTTCCATCAACTTCAGGTTGACTTTTGAAGTAAAAATCTTTTTTGTAAAAAATTCAGAATTTTTGACACAAAACTTTAATATTGGTAAGTATGCGAAACTGTAGTTTGTTTTAATTGTCTCGGAAAATGTTAACCTTCACACCCAGACTTTCCCTTTTGTTTAAATAATTCTATGTTGTCGAGCCATAAAAAATTACGAAAAGTAACAAATATACCAAATCAATTTAGGGACAAGGATATAAACAGGTCATAGCTATAAAATATTGTTATAGTCACTAAAATGTCTAAGGTCCCCAAATTCAAGGAAAAAAAGCGGGGGTTTCCGATGGGTGCTGGGTGGGTGACAACTCACCCCCCCCCCCTGAGCTGGGGCTGCCGGGGGGGCAGCTCTATGTAGTATGACTTTTCTAACAGTAATAAAACGTCGGGGCGGGAGATACGGGGGCTTGCCTCCCCAGGCCGTTAAAACCCCCCTTTCCTCCCCGAGGCCCCGGCTTTTTACAGGCCCCCGGGGGCCCCTTTGACGGCCCGCCCGTCATCCCTACCATCATTAAACCTCACCATTGCTCGAGCCCTGGGATGCCCGGGGTCCCTAATGCCCTGCTGGGTTGTCTGGCATGCCCCGGGGCCCCTGGGGGGTCCGGGGGGGAGAAGTCCAGGGTGGGGTGTGATAAAAGGTTTTGGTGGCCCCGCAGGCCACGTTTTAAGGGCACGGGGCATGACGGGATTTTCCCCATGTAAATATGTTTGGCATTTTTTAATGCTTCACCGGCAATTTAATAAGTTTCAATGGCATTTTTTACTGTTCAGCGGTTATTAAGCTTTCAACGGCATTTATAATGCTTCGCAGCATTATTTAATGTTTCAACGGCATTTATAAGCTTCAGCGGCATTTTTTTAATGCTTTAAACCCGGCATTTATAATGCTCAGGGCTTTATCTAATGCTTTCAACGGATTTTAAAAGCTTCAACGGCATTTTTTAATGTTGCAACGGCATTTTATAATGCTTTAAGGCATTTTTAATGCTTCAACGGCATTTTATAATGTTTTTCAACGGCATTTTATAATGCTTCAAGGGATTTTATAAGTTTAAAACGGCTTTTTATAATGCTTCAAGGGCATTTTATAATGTTTCAGCGGCTTTTTTAAATGCTTCAACGGCTTTTATAAGCTTCAACGGCTTTTTATAATGCTTCAGCGGCCTTTTTTATAAGTTAAAGGGCATTTTGGGGGGGGCGGTAGCGGAGGTTAGCGTTCCGACGGCGTTTCGGTGACCGATTTCAATCCCCGAAAAAAAACCAAAAACCTTTCTGCACCGTCGGTGCCCTAAAAACACCCACATCCCCTGCCCATCAACTCTACCTTCTTTGCGAGTGCATCGGAGGACACGGGGGGGCGGCATGAGCCTCTAATACAGGCGTCACTATAACAACCCTGCCTGCGCTACCCGGGCGAGGACCAACCACAGAGCCCCAATTGAACCCCCAGAGCCACATCCGAGCCCGGGGCCCCATGCAAAGGGCTTTGTAGGACAGAGTTAAAAAAAAAAAAAAAAAAAAAAAAAAAAAAAAAAAAAAAAAAAAAAGTAAAATGCTTAAAGGCATTTTATAAGCCAACGGCATTTTTTAAGCTCGCGGCTTTTTTAAAATGTTTTCAAGGCATTTTTAACTTCAAGGGCATTTTAAATGCTTCAAGGGCATTTTATAATGCTTTCAACGGTTATTTAAAATACTTCAGGGCTTTTTATAAGCTTAACGGCATTTCAAATGCTGCGCGGCATTTTATAAGCTTTCAACGGCATTGTACAATGCTTCAACGGCATTTATAAGTTTAAGCATTTTTATAAGCTTCAACGGCATTTTAAAGCTTCAACGGCATTTTATAATGCTTCAAGGGCTTTTTAAATGCTTCAAGGGCTTTTTTAATGCTTCAGCGGCTTTTTAATGTTTTCAGCGGCTTTTTATAAGCTTCAGCGGCTTTATTTAATGCTTTCAAGGCATTTTATAATGTGTTTAAAGGGGCCCATGTTAGGAGCTTGCCCCTGAACCCATGGGTGAATTTTGCAGCGGCCCGTTCCCCCAAAGAGGGCAGCCGTAGGAAGGCAGAGTGGCCCCAAGAGGCACCCGTGGAAAGGGCGGGTGGCACCAAGATGGCACCCCGCGGAAGGCAGAGTGGCAAAAAGAGGGCAGCCGTCAGGAAGGCAGAGGGGCACCAGGGTTAAACCCCCTGCCTCAAAGGGACCCAGCACTGCCCAGAAAAGACGGGGCTGTTTTTATTTTTTTTTTTACTTTTATGCCTATAGTGCCTGGGGCAGTGATTCAAGGTGGGTGCAGGCCCGGAGGACCGAGGGCTGTGTGGGGGCCCTCGCCCGGGGGTGGCCAGGCAGGTTTGTTATGTGACGCCTGAAATTAGAGGCTCATGCCCCCCCATATGTCCACGATGCATCGCAATCCAAGGCAGAGTTAATGGGCACCCGTGGGGGTTTTTTAGGCCAATCGAGGGACAGAAATTTTTTATGTAGTTTTATGGTTCTCACTCGGTAACGAAACCGGGTCCCCGAGAACCCCCTTTGGGGGACGCTAACCACTCTCTACCGCCCCCCCCTTTTGGAGCAAGTGTTAAAACCCACATTCATTTTTGTGACACAGACTTCACCCCTTGATTTATTGTATTTTTATTGGTCGCTTCAGGTGATTGGTATTTTTAGGCACTTGTCCATTAATAATTATTTTCCAGTGAAGGGTTGCACCTTCTGTGACCCTCTTTGTATTGGTATTACAGTACAAGGTTGCACGAAATTTTTTATTCCTATCAAATATTGAGAAAGGAAAAGTTTTGTGGCGGGGGTTGAAAGCGTCCCCGGGCAGATTGTGGTCGTTAGCCAGGCGGGCCCAATCACCGGGCCCCCCGGGTAAGTTGTGGATGCCGTCACCAAAAGAGACCGGGGGCGTAAAAACTCATGCCCAAATTTAAAGAGAACGCCGAAAATTTTAGAATTGGAAGTGTATAATCGACCTTTTCGACCTAAAAGAAAGAGGGGCCCCCCCAGAATTTGAGAAGAGCTATTTTCTTCAAGCTGGCGGGGCAGCAGTGCTGATGGAGCCACAGTGTGCATTATGAATGCAAATTACGAAAAAGTACAATTTTAATAAGAACAAGAATTCAATCCAAATTTTCCTGAGACCTAAGACCTAGGTCACAACATATTGACGCGGCTTTCTATCCCCAGTTTTCTACTCTTTTTTTTTTTAAGGTAATTTGGGACATATAAGTAGGGGGAGGAGGCGCACAGGTCTCTGAAAGCCGCAGGGCCGACCACTGTCATAAGCAATTTTGAAAAATCGGGTTAACCCCCTTGAGACCCAAAAACGTTTTTTTCTTTTGTACTTGGTCCCCTTAGACGAACTTAGGAATATAAGAAATTTTAGAGTATGACCTGTTTAGTATAATCGTCGATTAACAAATTTTGGTTTATTACTTTCTTTTCGTAATTTTATGGCTAACAATAGACAAATTTATATAAAAAAGGGTACGGCCTTATGTAAAAAAGGACGATAGAAAACAAACGAGCGGTACATAAATTCATAGGTATTCATAGATAAAAAAAAGATACCGGAGGATAATGAAAAAACATTTATAACCAAGCCGTGGATCAGTCCTTAACCTCCCCTTTTGTGGCTTGGCAGCCCCCACTCCCCGCAACGACACGAAAATAAAACTACAACACATCAAATAGCAATAATAATAGTGGGTAAAAATTTAAGAAGGATTAAACAGTGTATTAACCCTATGCCTCGTTTTGAGTGACAGCAGACAAATTGCAACAGCAGCCAGCCCAATTATTTTTAAATTTGAAGGAAAAGGTTTTGTTTTTGGATTACTAAATATAACGAATTTTAAGGCAATTCTATTTTAGTTTCAAAAAGAAAAAAATGCATTTGCCCCGGGGAATTTCCTGGGGTTGTTTATTTTTTTCTTGTAATTTAAATTTTTTGGGACCGCATGTGTTACTATGGGGAAGAATATGTAAACTAAATTAAAATGAGTGAACGGCTTTACCTACTTACATGGTAGAATGCTAAATCTATAAAATTATATGTAGTTTTACAATGTAAAAACCCGTGAGACTTTAAGATTTCAAAAAAATTGAGGGGACAGTTTTTAGGGAATCACGATTTTGACGACATAAAAAAAGGTTTTTGAAGAGCATTGATTTAAATAAAGAAGAGATTGTATTTTGTTTTGAAGAATACAGTGTGTGTGGTGTGTGATTATTGTTTTGAATGAACCATGTGGTGTTTTTTTGTGTTGTTGTGTGTGGGGTGTGTGGTGGGGTGTGTGTGGTGGTGTGGTGTGGTTGTTGTTTTTGTGTGTGTGTGTGTGTGTGTGTGGGTTGTGTGTGTGTGGTGTGTGTGTGTGTGTGTGGGGTGTGTGTGTGTGTGTGGTGGTTGTTGTTGTGTGTGTGTGTGTGTGGGTGTGGGGGTTTATAATTGCTTTGAATGAATTTGTTTTTTTTTTTTTTTGGGGTTGTTGGGGTATTTTGTTTGAAAAAACTCGGGTTGTGTGTTTTTTGTGTGTATGTGTGTGTTTTGGGGGGTTTTGCTTGAAAACTCAGGTTTGTTGTGTGTGGTGTGTGTGTTGTGTGTGTATATTGCTTTAATAACCCATGTGTGGTTGGTGGGCGGTTGTTATTGCTTTGAATGAACTCATGTGTGTTTTGTGGTGTGGCGTGTTTTTGCTTTGAAGAACTCATTGTGTGTGTGTTTGGTGTATGTGTATAATATATTTTTTTAAAAAGAACTCATGTGTGTGTGTGTGTTGTGTGGGGGTGGTGTGTGTGGTGTTTTGGGTGGGTGTGTTGTGTGGGTGTGTGTGGTGTGTGTGTTTGTGTGTGGGTGTGTGTGTGTGGTGTGTGTGTGTGTGTGGTGGTGTGGTTGTGTGGGTGTGTGTGTGTGTGTGTGTGTGTGTTGTGTGGGGGTTTTGGTGTGGGGTGTGTGTGTGGTGTGTGTGGTGGTTTTGGTTGTGTGTGTGTGTGTGTGTTGTGTGGGTTGTGTGTGTGTTGTGGGTGTGTTTTGGGTGTGGGAAGGAAAGGAAGAAATACCCACAAAAACATAATTTTAACTAAATTTCCCTTTTCGGCGAATTTGGGTTTTGTGGTTATGGTGGGGGTGATATGCAACACCACACGCGCACACATTTCCCCCCCAAAAAGAAATTTTTGCTCGACTAAAATCGTACACACACAGAACTACACGTGCTATACGTATTAAGTGGGAAAAAACATTTTATATTAATTGAAGAGTTTTTTTAAATTTGGGAAATTTTTAAGCCCCCATAAGCAACGTTAATTAATTAATATTTTTATTTTACGTTAGCCCCAGTAGCATGTATGTCGTGCGTGTTCCGTACAGTTCGGTCTGTGGACGGTTTTTGGGGCGGAGAAAAGTGTAGTGGCGTGGTGACCAAAATAACGGATTTATTTTTCGTTCATTTTTTCTTCATTTTTTCTCTCATTCACAGTTCGTTTTTTTTCACTAAGTTTAAGGTTTTTTTCATAGGGTTAAGCTTTTTTCTCACTAAGTTAATTTTTTTTGAGTTTTTTTCACTAAGTTGTTTTTTTCTCACTAAGTAAGTTTTTTTCACTAAGTTTAATTTTTTTTCTCACTAAGTAAGTTTTTTTCACAAAGCTTAAGTTTTTTTCAGTTTTTTTTCTCATAAAGTTTAATTTTTTTTTTTTGCAAGTTGGTTTTTTTTTCACTAATAAAATTTTTTTTTCCCTAATTTTAAGTTTTTTTCCCCAATTTTAAAAGTTTTTTTCTCACTAAGAAGTTTTTTTTCACTAGGTTTAATTTTTTTCTTCTCAATAAGTAAGTTTTTTTCTCACCTAGTAAGTTTTTTGTCTCACTAAGTTTAAGTTTTTTTTCACTAAGTTTAAGTTTTTTTCATTTATTTTTTTTTTTCTCACAAAGTGAAAGGTTTTTTTCCAAAGTATAAGTTTTTTTCACTAAGTATAAGTTCTTTTTTCAATAATTTTTTTTACTAGGTTTAATTTTTTTTTTACAAGTTATTTTTTTTTACTAAGTTAATTCACTCTTTTGCTTTTTATTTTCTGTAACTTTTTTTAAAAATTTTCTCAGTTTTTCACTTCTTTTTCACTTTTTTAACTTGTATCCCCCCTTTGGGGCCCCAAAACGTAATTTTCCACTGTTATTTGGGTATACCATTAGACGATTTTTTAAGGGCTACAAGCAAGTTTTATAGCTTGAATGTTTATACCTTGGCCCCTAAATAATTTAAAATATTAAGTTAGTTTCGAATTTTGGCTCGACAACAGACAATTTGTAAGCCAAGGAAAGATTGGGCGTGAAGGGTTTTTAAAATTTTTCCCTATTTTCAGATTTTTGGGTAAAGGGACTATGGTCTTATTTAAATTTATCTAAGTTTCATTTCTCTAACTTTCTTTTAAATTTTCTCACAAAGTTCATTTCCTTAAATTTCTCCAAATTTACTTTTTTAAATAGTTTCACTTTTTTACACATTTTTTATTTTACTGTTTTTTTGTTTTCACTTTTTCCCAATTCCCTTTTTAAATTTTTTCCCAAAATTTTTAGGTTTTTTTTGGGCAGGTGGGTTTCCGGGTGGTGGGGGGAAAAACGGAGGTTTTGTTTGCTAGAGGCATGGAGGGGGTGAGGGTATATAAGAACATAAGAAATAAGAAAAACAAAGGAAAAATAAAACATGTCTAGGTGAGGTCTGGGTAGAGGCAAATAAAGCTTTAAGAAAACCCCACACTTCTACTTAACACTCGGTAAGAATCCTAAAAGACCTTTTTAAGAAACATAAGAACACAAAGGGAAACAAAAGGGCGGGAGACTACACGGGGTAGTTCCTGTACTTAAAAAATTACATCCACCTTTCCCCCATCCTAACACTGTCTAGCCTCCTTTTAAAGCTCTTTAATGATCCGCCTAACTACCCGTCACTGAGTCCATTCCAATCATCACCCCATTTTTGGGAACAGTTTTTTCCCCATTTTTTTTTTAAAACTACGCTTTTCAGCTTTAATCCGTTACCCCTTTTTCACCCTGGTACTAGCCGTGAGAAATTTTCCACATCGCCTTTATTATTCCCTTTAACCACTTTGCAACTTCATCAGATCGCCCCTTTCTCGGTTCTTATATTTCGCCTTATATTATTTTATTTTTAGTAGTGTAGATAGAGGTACAAGTATTATCAATATTTGCTTTAGCTTTAAGTTTATTCCCTCGTATAGTATCATGGTGTTTTCTTTTTTGTATGCCTTCCGGTGTGAATAAAATTTTTATTTAAAATTATTATTCATTATTTTTATTGCATGGTAATAAAAACTGGGGAAAAAAAAACACTAGACACAAGGTCACTTTAACTTTCTGCCGCCTGGTAGAGTTTGGTGGTGGGGGGTGGTGGTTGGTTGGTGGTGGGTCACCTTTCCCGCACCCGAGAAACAACAGCCGGGGGCCCTCACCTTGCCCGCCCCCACCCCACCCGAGAAAAAAAACGCCCGGCGCGCACCTTTCCCCCCCCAAACCACAGCAGAAAAACAACCCGCCCCGGGGCGCACCTTTTCCCCCGCCCCACCGCAGCAGAGAAACAATAGCCCGGCGCGTACCTTGCCTGCACACCACACCCGAGAAACAACAGCCCCGGGGCGTACCCCGCCCGCACCCCCACACCCGAGAAACAAAGCCCGGCGCGTCACCTTGCCCGCACCGTCACACCAAAAGAAAAAAAATGCCCGGCGCGTCACCTTTCCCGAACCCCCATAGAGGAAAAATAACCCGCGCGTCACCTGTCCCCGCACCCCAAAAAAAAAAGTAACTTGGGGGGGGGGGGGGGCACTCAGTAGAGCGTCCTCCGGCCGAATATTTTACAATTTGGGTTTCCCTGGCAACAGTTGCCAATAGATTTTACCAAAATTAAAAAAGTTTTTCCTTATACCAAAAAGACGGTTAAGAGTTTGGTCCAAATTATTGAACTTTTCGGAAAAACCCCTACATAACAAACAGAAGACAGTCGGGGTGAAAACAAACCATCCAACCTCGTTGGCGGAGGTAATAACTAGGGGGGGCACTTAGAGAGCGCATACCACGCCCCATATTTTATCAATTGGGGGCATGATTATATATATATATATATATATATAGCACTGTATGAGCGCATACCCCCGGCGAATATTCAGGGAATGGTTGCCATGGGGAAAATTTTTCAATAGATTCCCCCAAAATTTAAAACATTCTTCCTTTTACCAAAAGATTGGTTACAGAGTTTGGGAAAATTATTCGTAATTTTTTTTTTTTAAAAAACCTGTACACAACAAAAAACATAAGACAGACAGATCGGGGTGAAAAACAAACCCCCCCAAAATTTTGGGGGAGGTAACAACAGCCCGGCGCGCACTTTTCCCCAAAACCCCCACACCAGAGAAAAAAAACAGCCCCGGGGCGTACCTTTCCCCCACACCACACCAGAGAAACACCCGGGGCTCACCTTGCCCGCACCCCCCATAGCAGAGAAACAACAGCCAGGCGCCACCTTTCCCGCACCACCACAGCTAGAAGCAACAGCCCGGGCGTACCTGTCCCCCCCCAACACCAGACCAGAGAAAAAACCCGGCGCGTCACCTTTTGCAAAACCACACAGGGGGAATCAACAGCCGGGCGTCACCTTGCCCCCCCCCCACCACCACAGAAGAAAAACAACAGCCCCGGGCGGTTTTCCTGCCCCCCCAACCAGAAAACAAAGCCCGGCGCGTCACCTTGCCAGACACAACACCAAAAAAACAACAGCCCCTTGCGGGACCTTGCCCCCACCCACCAGACCGAGAAACAACAGCCCGGCCGTCACCTTGCCCCCCCGCACCACCACACCAGAGAAAAAACAGCCCGGGGCTCATCTGCCCCCCCACAACAACACCACGAAACACAGCCCGGCGGTCCCTTGCCCGCACCACCACACCAGAGAAACAACAGCCCGGCGCGTCACCTTCCCGCACCCCCACACCAGAGAAACAAAGCCGGCGCGTCACCCTTTTCCGCAAACCCACACCAGAGAAAACAAAACCCTTCCGGCGCGTCACCCTTTCCCGCCGTACCAAACCCCACCAGAGAAAAACACCCCGGGGCGACCGCCCGCAACCACACCGAGAAAAACAGCCCGGGTGTACCCTTTCCACCCTACACCACAACAACAGGGGAAACAACAGCCCCGGCGCACATTTCCGCACCCCCCCAAGAGAGAAACAAACACTCCAGCGCGTCACCTTTACCGCACCACCCGCAGAGAACAACAGCCCAGGCGTCACCTTTCCCGCACCCCGAGCACCAGAGAAACAACAGCCCCCGGGGCGTCACCTTGCCCGCCGCACCACCACAGCAGAGAAACAACAGCCGGTCTCACCTTGCCCCCCGCACCACCACACAGAGAAAACACAGCCAGCTGTCACCTTGCCCGCACCACCAAGCAGAGAAAAAAAACAGCCCGGGCGCTCTTGCCCGCACCAACCCCCACCAGAGAAACAACAGCCCGAGGTCACCCTTTCCCGCACCACCAAGAAAAGAAAAAACAGCCCCGGGGCGTACCTTGCCCGCCCCCACCCCAGCAGAGGGAAAAACAGCACGGCGCGACACCTTTCTCGCACCCCCACGCAGAGAAAAGCAGCCCCGCGCGTCACCTTTCCCGCACCAGAACACCACAGAAAAACAAAGCCCGGGCGTCACCTTGCCCGCCGCACCACCACAGAATAAACAACAGGCATCACCTTTCCCGCACCCCCACACAAGAGAAACAACAGCCCGGCGCTAAGCACTTTTTCCCCCGCACCACCACACCAGAGAAACAACAGCCCGGGGCGCACCTTTCCCCCGCACCCCCCACACCAGAGAAACAACAGCCCGGCACGCACCTTGTCCCCTGCACCACCACAGATAGAAAAAAAACAGCCCTGCAACGTCACCTGCCCGCATGCCACACTAGAGAAAAAACAGTCCGGCGAGTCACCTTTTCAGGGCCACCACAGTGAGAAAAAAAAGCCCCGGGGCGTCACCTTGCCCGCACCCCCCAGACCAGAGAAAAACCCCCGGGGGTCACCTTTCCCGCACCACCAGACCGCGAAAAAAAACAGCCCGGCGCGTCACCCCTTTCCCCGATAACCCCACAGAGAAAAAAAACAGCCCGGCGCGTCACCTTGCCCGCACCACCAGACCTGCGAAACAAAGCCGGGGCGCACCTGCCCGCACGACCACACCAGAAAACAACAGCCCCGGGCTACCTTGCCCGCACCACCACAGAAGAGAAACAACAGCACCGGCGCGTCACCTTGCCCACACCACAACACCAGAGAAACAACAGCGTGGCGGCCCTGCCCGCACCCACAACACCAGAGAAACAAAAGTCCGGGGGCTCACCTTTCCCGCACCACAACACCCGAGAAAAAAACAGCCCGGCGCGTCCCTTTCCCCACCACCACACCAGAGAAAAAAAACGCCCCTTGCTCACCTTTCCCGCACCACCACACCAGAGAAACAACCGCCGGCGCGTCACCTTGAAAAACACCGTTTGCATAGAAAAAATAGCCGGCGCGTCACTTTCCCCCCCCACCACAGCAGAGAAACAACAGCCCGGCGGGGGTCACCCTTTCCCGCACCACCACACCAGAAAAACAACAGCCGGCGCGTACCTGCCCGCCGCCCACAGCAGAGAAAAAACAGCCCGGCGCGTCACCTTGCCCGCACCACCCCACCCGAGAAACAATAGCCCCGGGGCGTCACCCTTTCCGCCGCACCACCCACAGAGGGAAACAAAGCCCCCGGGCGCCCCCTTGCCCCCACCACAACACCCCGAGAAACAAAAAAGCCGGCGTGTCACCTTTCATCCTGCACCACAACACCCGAGAAACAACAGCCCGGCGTCACATTCCCCCCCCCCACCAAGCAGAGAAACAACAGCCCCCCGGCGCACCTTGCCCCACCACCACAGAAGAAAAACAAAGCCCAGCGCGTACCAGCCCGCACCAGAGCACCAGAGAAACAACAGCCCGGTGCGCACCCCGCCCGCCGCACCACCACAGCAGAAAAAAAACAGCCCGGGCGTCCCTTGCCCCCCCTACCCACCAGAAAAAGCAACAGCCCCGAGCGTATCTTTCCCCGCGCACCACCACACTAGAGACACAAACCCGGCGCGTCACGTTGCCCGCACCACCAACCCGAGAAACAACAGCCCGGCGCGTCACCTTGCCCGACCCCCACACCAAAAGAAACCCGAGAAAAAAAAGCCCGGGGGCGCACCTTGCCCCCGCACCCCGACCAGAGAAACAACAGGCCCGGGGCGTCACCCCTTTCCCCGCGCACCACCCACCAGAGAAAAACACAGCCTGGCGCTATCTGCCTGCCCACCACAGCAGAGAAAAAAACAGCCCGCGCGTCATTTTGGCCGCACCAAAACAGAGAAACAACAGCCCCGGGGCGTTTCCGTTGCCCGCACCACCACACAAAAGAAAAAACAGCCGGGGCGTCACCTTGCCCGCCGCACCCCCAAAGCAGAAACAACGCCCAGAGCGTCGCCTTGCCCGCACCACAAACCAAGAAAAACACCAGGGGCCCTCACCTTGCTTCACCACCACACCCGAAAAAACAGCCCGGCGCGTCACCTTTCTTTCACACAACACCAGGAAAAAAACAGCCCGGGCGGTCACCTTTTCTGACCAAAACACCCGCAAACAACAGCCCGGGGCGCACCCTTTCTTTTACCACCTACCGAGAAAAACAGCCCGGGCCCCCCACCTTTCTTTCACCGCCACACCAGGAAACAACAGCCCCGGGGCGTCACCTTGCCGCACCAGAGAAACAAAAGCCCGGCGCCCCTCACTTGTCTTCACCACAACACCATAGAAACAACAGCCGGCGGAAATTGCCCGCACCCGCACACCAGGAAACAACAGCCCCGGGGCGTCACTTTCCCCCCCCCCACCACACCGAGAAACAACAGCCCCGGGGCCACCTTGTCCCCCCCACCACCAACCAAGAAACAACAGCCCGGCGCGTACCTTGCCCCCCCCCCACCACACCGAAAACCCCAGCCCCGGGGGTACCTTGCCCCCCGGGACCCCCCCCACCAGAGAAAAAAACAGCCCGGCGGTCACCTTGTCCCCCCCCCACCACACCAGAGAGAAACAACCCGGGGCGTACCTTTTCCCCCGCACCACAATACCAGAAAACAAAGCCCGGCGGCACCTTGTCCCTCGCACCACCCCAAAAAAACCCCCCCCCCCCCCCCCCCCCCACCCAGAGAAACAACAGCCCGGCGCGTCACCTTTTCCCCCCCCCCCACCAAAAAAGGAAACAACAGCGGCGCGTCACCTTCCCCACCACCAACCAGAGAAAAACAGCGGCGGTACCTTTCCCCCGCACCACCACACAGAGAAACAACAGCCCGGCGGTTTACCTTTTCCCCCCCCACCCCCACAAAGAGAAACAACAGCCCGGGCGGGCCCTTGTCCCCCGCACCCCACAACCCCGAGAAAAAAAACAGCCCCGGGGCGTACCTTGTCCCCCCCACCACCCCCAACCAGAGAAACAACACCGGCGCGTACCTTGTCCCCAACACCACACCAGAGAAACAACAGCCCCGGGGCGTCACCTTTTCCCCGCACCACCACACAAAAAGAAACAACAGCCCGGCGGTCACCTTTTCCCCGCACCACCAACCAGAGAAACAACAGCCCCGGGGCGTCCCCTTGTCCCCCCCACCACCACAAAAAAGAGAAAAAACAGCCCCCGGCCCGCGTCACCTTTTTCCCCCGCACCCCCACACCAAAGAAACAACAGCCCGGCGCGCACCCTTCCACAGATCCAAGTCTGGAAGATCGTGCAAAATCAAGAGGATACAGCAGACGAAAAAAAAAACCGGACAGGGCGTGGGGGAGGGGGCGGGGACGGTGAGACGTGGAGCAGCCCCCCCCCCGGCGATGGGTTTTTCCCTGTGGAGGACCGGCAGCTCCCGGGGCCTGGGCTGAGAGACCCCCATAGGGTGGGGCAGCGCCGGGAGACAGGCCTCGTCCCATTTGGCGCGCTTCTCTCGCTACTGTGATCGCGAGGCAGAAATGAGGAGCGCAAGAAAGTTGAAAGGTACCAACATCTACATAAACGACGATTGTGTGCGTTCACAAGCTGTCAAAAAGCCAGATGCCCAACTGAAGCGGGCACGAGCCAGGGGAAAAAATTGCCACTTTAGCATCCCAAAATTTGTTATCAAAGAGAGGTTCGCAATGAAAAACACACAGGGAAGTGGCTCGACGGGGATGGGAGACAGGGTGGGGGGTATGCTGGAAGGGGCCCCGGGTACGCTAGGCTGGGAATGAAAGGAGCCCGAACCTGCTGTGTGCTGTGCTTCAGAGGCGGGTGCTGGGGGGGTGGGGTGAGGATCACGCGAAAGCTGTGGAGAGGGACTAAGGTTGATGCGGCTCCCCCCCCCCCCCCAGTGAACGGACGCATCTCCCGACCAGGGCCCGGGGCCTTCCCCCCCCCCCTCGAGTCAACCCCAGGATAGCAAGAAACCCCAAAACGTAAAAATGTGAAAAAAATAAGTGAAAGTGAGACTACGCAATTTTTTTTTTTTTTTTTCTCTCTCCTTTGAGATGGTGCCTGTGATGATTTTCCTTTTTTTACATCAGAAATGATGAACTCAGCAGACTAAAACAGGGACACATCATGAAAAATTTAGTTTCAACAGCCTTTCCCTTTTGAAAAAGGGTTTAAATTCACTAAACTTAGAACAGGAGACGTGTGGATGCTAGAGGACCCATGTTTGAAAGCCTAAAAATCCATTTCCCAGATATTACCTGATGGATTGAAAAAACAAAAAAGTGATGACGCATTTTAAATTTTTAAAAGCATGAATATTAGAAGTCTCCCAAGAAACCCTGAAGATGTGTATTGACCAATGCTTGAATAATTGTATGTAAGTTTGATTTTATGGGATTCTTGAAACAAGCGGATAATGATTTAGTTTTTTTTATGATATCAGATATAATTTGTATGAAAAGGGGAATAGGGCAGAAATGGGGAGGGTGTGCTGTTGAGCAATTTTTTAATTTATGGGTTTTCCCGGACTGCGTATGATAGAGAAACATTTTGAAGGGCTGTGTAGAAAAAGTGCGTGAAAAGGGGGGACTAATTTTATAGCTTCTGTATAAGACCCCCAAAGGGAAAATCTCTAAATTTTCCAATGCTATTGATTTTTTGTTTGATTTCTTTTGATTTAAGAAGTTTATTATGTTTTTTTTTTGGGGGACTGGAATCGGGATCTATTTAAAATTAAGTGACCCTGGTGTAATGGTTTTCATGAATGTAATGACCCCCAGGATTTATCCCCTAACAACGAAACCTACTAGAGTAATGACAATAGTGCTACATTAATAGATATATAGGGGCCCTCCTTCAGAAAAAAAAGTAAAAAACTGTATTCTTACAGGGCCCTTAAGGATCATTTTCCAGTTTACTCACAATTTGTTCAAAAATGTAATTATGAAATCCAAGTATATACAAAGGGGTGCCTGTCTGAGTAAACAAAAAAATTTTTAAGGGTGACAGCAAATACAAATGGATACAGATTTAGTTTTTAATGATCCAAATGGGGCATTGAAATTCTATAGTTAACAAGGAAAACTTCCAAATATGCTTTCACAAAAAAAGGTTAAGATTAAAAAAACTTTTATTAAAAGCCCTCATTTTCTTGGGGTTTCGAAACAGTATCGGAAAAAGCACAGACTGGAAAGATGGCCCCAAATGGCTTTAACATATGGACTTCGTATAAAAAATACAGGAAACAAGCTCAAACCCTTCGGCGTTTTTGCCAAAAAAAATTTTATCATAAAAATCAGCTAAAAATTTAACAAAAATGTTAAAAAAAACATGGGCCGTTTAAAAAAATTGATGGGCAGGAAAAAGGCAGACACAGTAATGAAAAAAAACGAAAAATGCATTGATTTGTGCAAATATCTTCTTAATCACTTTTGAATATACCAGAAAATCTAAATATCCCAATGACATTCAATTAAATTTCACAAGCCAATATTTTAATAAACCTGCAGAAAGTCATTTGGGTTGTATCCAGTACCAAAGAGGAAGTTTAACAGCACCTTTAAATCTCTGAAAAAAAAACAGCAGCAGGCTATGATGGGCATCCCCCCCCAAATCTCCTCCCCCACAGTCAGACATTGATGTCCCACTTACTCATGTCATTAACCAGGTTTTAAGGAAGGAGTTTCCAGATAAACTAAAAAACGAAAAAGTAATCCCATCCCTAAACAGGTGATAAAGGAGATAAAAAAAATTATCGACCAATATCTATTTTACCATCAATAAGTAAAGTTTGAAAAATCTATTGTAAAAAAAATTTTGTGGATTTTTGGAAAATTTAAATTTTTATCGAATATCGTTTGGCTTCGCAAAAACAAAAACAACGGAAAAAGCAATAGCAAAGTTACAAGTGAAAAGTTAAAAAGTTGGAAAAGGGAAATTTTTTTGGGAATATTTTGACTTTGCTAAAACTTTCGACCCCACTTAATCATAAAATTTATTAGAAAAACTTTAAAATTTGGGAATAAGAGGTTACCACTTTTAAAATATTTACTACTACTTTACAGACAGGAAAAAAAAGCAGTGTTTTGTAAAAACAAATATCCCGCTGAAAAGTACCAATAGGGGGGGCCCCAGGGATCAATTTTTGGGGCCTTTTTTTTCTTGGATATATTAAGATATTTTTAATGCCCCGTTTTTAACTCAGCATGTTATCTTTGAGACGACACAAATTTCTCTTTAAAAAAATAGGGCATTGATTTTGTTTCATGTTAAAGTAATAGGAACAGAGAATATACGAAAAGGGTTTAGCTAATAAATATCTTAAAAAAAGAAAAAAATTTATACTCTTTTAAAATCGTTCTGTTTCAAATTTTGGCTCAGTACTTGGAGAAAAGAAATTAGAGAGTCACTTACATTAGATTTTTGGGGGGTTTATTTTACGAAAATTTTTAAATTTGGAAAAAAAATACAATCGTAAATTTGAACTTACAAAAAATGTGTGGAATTTTTATACAGAAAGGCACAACAACGTGAAACTTTTGGGGATATACTATTTTATGTTATATATATAATTTTCTGTTTCTGTCTGGGGAGGACTTGGCCTTCCATTAAAAAATGTTTTCATTCACAAAAAAAAATAATAAGAACAATTACCTTTAAAGGCAAGTATGATCTACAGATATTATTAATGATTTAGGGTTTCGAAATTTTTGTTTAAAAAAAAAATTTTTTGTTTACAATTAAAGGTATAAATGATAGAGTGATAGTAATAAATTTTTTAAAGTTTTTCACCACAGTCAAGGGACGGGGGGAAACCATAGACCGATATGTCCAAACCCGAACAACTTAAAAAATTTTATGCACTGTGTGACCTAATTTTTGGAACAATTTACCCAAAAAATTGAAAAGTATAACAATTTTAAAACATTTAAAAATAGACTTAAGATTTACTTTTTTTATCAACAGAATAAAATTAGGGATATATGAAATTTTCACATCATTTGTATTTTTAGAGAAAATTAGGTTTTAAATTTTACAATCAAAGGGGGAATTTTTTATGGTAGTTTAAAATTTTTTATTTTTAAAATAAATTTTTTTATTGCCCCCCCTTATATATTTATAATATTTGTCCCTGTTTGTCCCCCGGGAGTGTTTTTCGCGGACTAAGCCCCAAGATAATTTGATTAATTATATAATATATGACTTCTAAAGAAGGCAATAAATAAAAATAAATAAACTAAAAAACCTTGCCCCCCCCACCCCCAACCAGAGAAAAAACACCGGCGCGTCACCTTTTCCCCGCACCAACCACACCAGAGAAACAAATATTCCATTAAACTAAACTCATTTAACTATTTCAAAAAATTTTTCGATATCAAAAAAAACGAAGTTAGCGTTTTGAGAACTTTTTTCTTTTATATAAAGGAAAAAAAGGGGGGTTTTGAGAGATATCCGGCAGTATCCATTTGAGACAGCTTGATATGTAACAATTCCCCGACTTTGATCGTGGCGGGAGGTTCTAAAAATTTTATTTTCCGAAATAAAAATTTTGGAAAAATTTGTACTCTAACAAAATCAAGAGTGGAGTTCTTTGCTTAGAAATACAAAAATTTTAAAATTTAGCTATGAAAATCCGAAAATTTTTTTTACCCCCCCCCCCCCTCTCTTTTTTCTCTCTCCTTCTTCCTCCCCTCTCTTCTCTCCCTTTCCCCTTTCCCCCCCCCTCTTTTCCTTTCCCCTCTTTTTAAACCTTGTCCCCGCACACCCACACCAGAGAAACACAGCCGGCGCGTCACCTGTCCCCGGCACACCACACCAGAGAACAACAGCCCGGCGGTCACCTTGTCCCCCGCAACCACCACACCAGAGAGGACCACAACCCGGCGCGTCACCTTGTCCCCCGCACCACCATACCAGAGAAACAACAGCCCGGCGCGTCACCTTGTCCCTCGCACCACCACACCAGAGAAACAACAGCCCGGCGCGTCCACCTTCCCAGCCAACCACCAACCAGAGAAAAACAGCCCCCGGCGCGTCACCTTGTCCCCCGCAACACCAAACTAGAGAAAACAACAGAACGGCGCGTCACCCCTTCCCGCACCACCACCCAGAGAAACAACAAGCGCGACGTGTCACCTTGTCCCGCACCACCACACTAGAGAAAACAACACGCCCGGCGCGTCACCTTGCCCCGCACACCACAACAGAGAAACAACCAGCCCGAGCGCGTCACTTGTCCCCCGCACCACCACACAGAGAAACACAGCCCGGGCGCGTGACCTTGTCCCCCGCACACACCACACCAGAGAAAACAACAGCCCGGCGCGTCACCTTGACTCTGCACCACCACACCAGAGAAACAACAGCCCGGGCGCGTCCACCTTTCCACCCGCACCAACCACACCAGAAGACAAACAACAGCCCGCGCGTCAACTTGTCCCCCGCACCACCACACCAGAGAAACAAAAGCCCGGCGCGTCCACCTTGTCCCCGCACCTGACCACACCAGAGAAACAACAGCCCGGCGCGTACCTTGTCCCCGCACCACCACACCAAAGAAACAACAGCCTGGGCGCCGTCCACCTTTCCAACAGGATACAAGTCTGGAAGAGATCGTTGCCAACTATCAAGAGACTACAGCAGACGAAATAACATCCCGGATCAGTGGGTGGAGGAGAGGCGCGACGGTGAGACTGGGAGCAGACAGCGGCGATTGGTGTCTTCCCTGTTGGAGGGAATCGATGCAGCTGCCTGGCCTGGTGCTTGAGAGAGCCCATAGGGTTAGGGCACCGCCGGGATGACAGGCCTCGTCCCATCGTGGCGCGCTTCTCTCGCTACTGTGACGCGATGGCAGTAATTGAGGAGCGCAAGAAAGTTGAAAGGTACCAACATCCTACATCAACGACGATTGTGGCTGCTGCTTCACAAGCTGTCAATAATGCTCAGATGCCACAACTGAAGCAGGCACGAGCTCAGGGGAAATTGCCTACTTTAGGCATACCAAGCTTGTTATAAAGAGAGGTTCAGCAATGAAAACACACAGGAAGTGGCATCAGGACGGGGATGGGAGACAGCGGCTGTTGGGGGTATGCTGGAAGGGTCCCTGGTATCGCTAGTTGCTGGAATGAAACGTGAGAACGAAACCTGCTGACTGCTGCTGCTGGCTTCAGAGGGGTGCTGGCGGGTTGTCCGGGTGAGGATCACGCGATCAGCTGTGAGAGAGGAGACTCAGGTTGATGCGGCTCGCCCGCCCCCCCATCTGAAAGGCACGCATCCCCGACCACGCCCGGGCCTCCTCTCCCTCCCTCTGAGTCAAACCCAGGATAGCAAGAAACCCCAACGCTAAAAATGTGAAAAAGTAAAGTAGTAAGGAGAATACGCAATTTTTTTTTTTTTTTTTTTCTCTCTTCCTTTGAGATGGCTGCCTGTGATGCACTTTCCATTTTTTCAGTCAGCAATGATGAACTCAGCAGACCAATAAACAGGCCACAGTCATGATAAAAGTAGCTATTCAACAGCCTTCCTGAAAAATGGTTCTTAAATTCACTAAACTTAGAACAGGATGACCGTGTGGATGCTAGTAGTGACCACTAGCATTGCATAGCCTAACATATACACTTTCCAGTATATCTATCCTGATGGATTGAAAACACAACACAGTGATGACCGCCATTTTCAATTTAAGCATGAAATATTAGAAAGTTCTCCCAAGGTAACCTGCAGATGTGTATGACCAATGCTGAATAGTTGTAGTGTAAAGTTTGATGTTATGGATTCTCTGAACAAGAATGGATAATGATTTAGTTTCTTTGTCTATTGATATGCCAGGATATAATTGTATGCAATGGAATAGGGACAGAAATGGTTGGAGGGGTGTGGCATGTATGTAGCTAATATCTTTAATTCATTGTGTGTACCTGACTGCGTATGATTAGAGAAACATTTTGAATGCGTGTGTAGAAATAAAGTGCAGTGAAAAGGGGACTAATTTTATAGCTTCTGTATACAGACCACCTAAGGGGAAAGATCTCTGAATTTCTCAATGGCTATTGATCTTTGTTTTATTTCACATTGAAGTTAAGAAGTTACTTATGTTATTTTTTGGGGGACTGGAATCTGGATCTACTTAAATTAAGTGATCCTGGTGTAAATGGAATTTCATGAATGTAACTGTACTCCATGGATGTTATCCATAAACACGAACCTACTAGAGTAACTGACAATAGTGCTCCATTAATAGATCATTATGGGCCCTCATATCCAGAGAAAAATGTAAAAAAAGTATTCTATACACGGACTTAACGGATCATTTTCCCAGTTTACTCACAATTTGATTCCCCCCCCCCTGAAAATGTAATTATGAAAATCCACAGCTATATACAAACGAGGTGCCTGGCGGGAGATAGACACAACAAATTTTAAGGGTGACAGCAAATACAAATTGATACAGATCTTAGAATTAATGATCCAAATGAGGCATTTGATAAATTCTATAGTCTATACAATGAAATTCCAAATATGCTTTTCCCCTAAGAAAGGTTAAGTATTAATAATAAAACATATTAAAAAGTCTCATATACTCGGGTTTACGAAACAGTATCCGAGAAAACGCAAAGACTGGAAAGATTGGCTGCCAAAATGGCCTTTAACATATGGACTTCGATATAGAAAATACAGGAACAAGCTCGCTACCCTTCTGCGTGTTGCCCAAAAATAATTATCATAAAGATAGCTAAAACTTAGACAAGGAAAATGTTAAATCAACATGGGCCGTATAAACAACTTGATGGAGGAAAATGGCAGACCACAGTAATGAAATAAAAACTGAAAATACATTGATCTTGCCTGCAAATATCTCAGTAATCACTTTTTGAATCTACAGAAAATCTAAATCATCACAATGACATTCAATAAATTCTCACAAGAATATTTTAAAATCCTGCAGAAATGTCATTGATTTTGTATCAGTGTTACCAAAGAGGGGAAGTCAACACACCTTAAGTCTCGAAAAAACACAAGCAGCAGGCTATGATGACAGTCCCCCAAGTCTCCTCCGACACACAGCTCAGTACATTGATGTCCCATTATCATGTCATTAACCAGTGTTTTAAGGAAGGATGTTTCCCAGATAAACTAAAAAAAGAAAAGTATTCCCATCCATAAATAGGGATAAAGGAGCATGAAAACAAATATTCGACCAATATTATTTTACATCAATAAGAAATTGTTTGAAAAATCTATTGTAAAAAGATTTAGTGGATTTTTGGAAAATTTTAAATTGTTATCTGAATATCAGTTTGGCTTTCGCAAAACAAATAACGGACAAAAAAGCAATAGCCAGTAGGCAAAGTTCACAGTGAAGTGTATAAACTGTCTGGAAAGGAAATTTCATGTTGTAGGATATTTCAGAATTGTCTAAAGCTTCGCTCACTTAATCTAAAATATTATTAGATAAACTTGAAAATTGGGGAATAAAAGAGGTGTTACCACTACAACTATTCACTAGATGACTTGACAGACAGGAAACAAGCAGTGTTTTGTAACAACCAATATATCCACGCTGAAAAAGTACCAATAGGGGAGTGCCTCAGGATCAATTTTGGTGGCACTAACTATTCTTTGGTATTATTAATGATATTTGTAATGGCCAGTTATTAAATTCAGCTATGTTATCTTGCAGAACGACACAAACATCTTCTCTTAACAAGATAGGGCATTAGATCAGTTACATGTTAAAGTAATAGTGAATAGAGAATATATCGAAATGGGTTTTTAGCTAATAACTATCTGTAAAAACATAGAAAAACTAATTATATTGCTCTTCAAAAACGTCTGTTGCTAATATTTAGGCTCAGTTACCTTGGAGGGGAAAATGAAATTCAGAGAGTTCACTAACATTAGTTTCTGGGTGTTATTATTGACGAAATTTAAATTGGAAAAAACATATACAATTCCGTAAATTTGAAACTTATCAAAAATGTGTGGAATTTTTACGAATAGGCACAACTTAAGCTGAAGCTTGCGAAGCAATAATATACTATCTTTCATGGTTATCCCATATATTAATTTACTGTTTTGTCTGTCTGGGGATGTACTGGCCTTCCACTGTAAAAGATGTTTTCATTGCACAAAAGAAAATAATAAGAACACAATTACTTTAAAGGCCAGTATGATTCATACAGATTTATTATTACATGATTTAGGGTTACTGAAATTTGGTTTAAAAAAAATATTTTTTCTCTGTACTTACAATTTACAATGGTATAAATGATAGTAGTGATAGTAATAAAATTATTTAAAGTTCTTCACCACAGTCAAGGTTACGCGGGGGAAACCATATGACCTGATATGTCCACAACCACCGAAAAACACATTATATAAACAGCACTGCCACTGTGTGATCCTAACGTTGGAAACAATTTACCAAACAATTTGCAAAAGTATTAACATTTTAATACATTTAAACATAGACTTAGAATTTATTTTTTCCATCAACAGAATAAAAACATTAGGGATAATATGACAATTCTTCACATCATTAGTCTTTTCAGTCAGCAAAATTAGTGTTTATTGTATCAATCAAACTGGGGTAATTGTTATGGTAGTTAACATTTTTTTTATGTAAATATATTTTATTATTGCCGACCTCATATATTAGAATATTTTGTACCAACTGTTCCTGTCCGCCAGGGAGCTGTTGCTCGGGACTAATGCCTAAGGGGGGGGGGGGGGGATCACATTTGTATATAATTATATAATATATGTACTTCTAAAGATATGGCAATAAACTAAACTAAACTAAACTAAAAAACCTGAGTACCCCGCCACACCACACAGGAAACAACAGCCCGGAGCGTCACCTTGATCCCCGCACCACCACACCAGAGAAACAACATACTCCCATCTAAAACTTATATATCATTTACTCATTAACATATTGCCAAAAATATTACTTTCATGTATCAACACTAACGAATTGTTATATGCGTTTAGTAGATACTTTTTGCTTTTATATTAAAGGAAACCTTTTTGTTTGTATGCATGAGATACTCCGCAGTTTATTCCATTCGAGACAGCTTGCAAGGTAACGAATCTCTGACTTGATCGTGTTCGTGGAGTTTCTAAACATGTTATTGTTCCTGAAATTAAAATTGTGAACATTAGATACTCTAACCCCCCAAAATCAAGACTGTGGGAGTTCTTAGCTGTAGAAATACAAACTTTAAACAATTCTAGCTTATGAATATCCGAACTTTTAATACTCTCTACTATGTCTCTCTTCATCTCTCTCTCTCTCTCTCTCTCTCTCTCTCTCTCTCTCTCTCTCTCTCTCTCCTCTCTCTCTCTCACCAGTAAAGAATCCAGCATTGCCTTGGAACACAGGCATACGTCTTTGTCCCAATCATTACAAAATAAACCACACACTAATCGGGATTTCGGTAACGCATTATCAGTCAGAACAGGAAATATAGCAATAACAATCAGCCTGTCTTATAGTTTTTAGATTTGCCTTTCTAATAATGTACTGAATGTTCGCATTACGATGCATAGTTTGAGATACGGACGTGGAAAAAGACCTCCGGTTCGGACGTGTGACACACGTCACATTATGTAGTACGCGGTGTCTCGGCGGCTTGGTGGCGGCGCGTCGGGCCACAACCCCCCAGACACCCTTATGTATTATTCATTGCCGACGATGACGGGCTTAGCAATACGGCAAAGGGTCATATCTACAGTTGAGGACGGATGTAATACTGCCCTGTATTGTATTAAACTGTAGTCGAAAACCCATCCAAAAGACACAGCGGTAATCACACACGTCATATAATAATGTAAGCGGTGTTCGGCGGCTTGGGGGCGGAGCGTGCGGCATACCCACACGTCCTGCTACCACCGCCCGCCTGCCTGCCCCCCACCACCCTCGCCCTCCCCTACACTCACGAAACACAGCCCGTCGGCACCACCCGGACGAGTCCGCACCCAGCCCGCCGCCCGCCCATCCTTCGCCCCGCCTCCTGCCAGCTTCTTACAAAGTAAAAGTTACTCTCGGCTTCTAAATTGACCCGTCCGTACACACTACCACTCACACCACTGTCGGCGCTTCCCGTGATAGAGTGTTCGTACAATCTGGTCACTCCCAAAGTGGCAGTTAGTTGTGGACAGCATGCCGACGAGCAAATGTAACCGAATGCACACAGCTCTGAACGGCATTGCTCCCTTGGCAAGCACGAGGGAAGCGCCGACGTATGGTGTGGTAGTGTGTACGGGGCTTAAATAAAACACTTCACAACAGTCTTACCTCACGTCACCACGGACATCACGGCTACCTTGCCTCGTCACCAGATCACAACGAGAGGGTCCAGATCATCACGATAAGGCGCGCGGCAAACACACACCCCTCGCCCTGCTGGAAGCAAGTGAGGTGGTGGCGGGGGGCGGAGGGTTCAACATCCGCTCAGTCTTGGTGGTTCGAAGCAGCGGGGACAGTTGCGCGAAGCACAGGCCTCGCCCACTCAGTGCAACACGGCAGCATACTAGTAGCGTGTGTGCACGCATGACATTACATCAGCTCAGGCACATTCACCATCACGCATTACTATATACGGTTAGGGCAAGGGTAATGGTGACGTAATACAAGCCAGCGATCGGAGCTCAGCGCGCCGTGGACGTAGGCGAAGGAATGACTGAGAACGATAACACTCTACTGACTCGTGTTTAACTCTTAAAGGACACAGCAACGTCACACTAAAACCCTGGCCATGATTGCACCAACACTATGCTGTACGTGACGTTCGTGGGACTGTCATTTTGTGCACCAACGCCTCGCACGCTGCTCTCTGCCTTAGGGTGACAGGCTGGTGTCGCCGCGCTCGCAGTTTTGTTGGCGAACAGCCGCCAAACCCGCCGTGAGTGCAGGATGGTCGCAGCCGTGACAGAGAAGGAGGTGAAGCAAGAGTAGCAGACAGCGCCATCAAGAGTTCTGGCGCGGAAACTAAGAATACCCATTTTGAAGGGAAACAAACAATTTCCTTTTCTTTGGGAGACATTTATAAATACATATATTTAATATATATATATATATATAATATATATATAATATATATATATATATATATATATAATACATATATATATATATATATATATTATATATATAATATAATCTATATATATATATATATATATATATAATATATATTATAATAATATATATATTAAAAATAAGATATATATATATATAATATAGTCACGCCAAATAGAAATCGGACCTGCTTGCAACTGGTTGCATAAACAAGGAATATCATCAAGGAAATAAATAATACAAACAATTAGATAAATTACTTTTTTTTTTTTTTTTTTTTTGATAGATTTTTTGGGAGGAAGCACAAAACCTCCATGACTATTAAACCACTGAAACATCCCCAAAACATGACAGATTCGGGGTGCTTCACAGTGCGAACTGTGTTGGGCAGGGTCGACTCCTACTGATGAAGGTGGTCGTCTGATTGTGGTTAGAACGGCCTGAATACACTTGAATGTGATGACCCCCACACGAACATGACCTTCTTCCAGTCTGTCAGCTGTCCAGTGGATGTATCTCTTCGGCAAAATCCAGTCGAGCTTTCTAATACGATCCATCAGTAGAGGTTTGCGTGCAGCACGGCGGCAGGGAAGCTGGAGGTCCCTCTGGAGACGGTGTTGGATGCAGCGGATGGGATGCGTTTTTAAGCAGTGTTGGATTACTTTTTTTAGCGAGAAGCTGTAAGATGCGGGGTTTTTACGTAGTTTCTCTTCCAAAAGATGACGATCTGTAACTTTGGAAGTCTTCCGGTGGGCGTCCAGGATAAGGTTTTGTTGGGGGAACAACATTGGGTGGTGACCACGAGCGGCAGCCAGCAGCAACATTACGGTTGACTTCGCTCGGCGAGTATGCCTACAAATTTCTTTAATAGGCACTTTTTCTTGCCTCCAGGTAATATGCGAGCCAGTCCCTCCTCTTTAATCATGGTGCACGACCATATTTAGTGAATATATAAAGAATAAGGGAAAATAGTGCTCAAGTTCAAAAATATGGGAAAAACGGGGCATGAGAATACAAAGCCTTAACGTCTCCCCTGCTGTCTGGGTCGGCACTGAACGTGAGTTCCACCCACCTCCTACAATACCCACGCCCAGGAGAGTGCTACTAGATTGCCAGCCAACCTCTACCCTTCAAACCATTAGGGCGTCAACGCTAGTAGACATTCGGACCGCTGGACAGTGGTTTCTTATGGGATAGGTTCGATTTCTATTTGCAGGGTATTGTATATAATTATATACTCTCTATATAATATATAAATATATATATATATATATATATATATATAATATATATATATTAATATATATATCAGTTCTCTCGCACCAAGGTAGAATCCAGTCGCTGTGAGGGTGCAGAAACAGCGGTCTGCGTGGCGACACTGCTCCCTAGCACTGTGGCGACCGGTGTGGCTCAAGGAATATAGAGGACAAGAAAGGGGGTGTCCTATGTAGGCAGAAAATCCCTGCCCTAGCACTTGCTGGCGCTTAGATAGCGCCACCGTTCGCCTCTTCAGGAATGTAAACAAACAGGCCCGCAAGGCCCACTGGCTACTGACACCCCCAGACGCAAGAATGCTCGCCCGTCGCCTCTCGCTATGCTACTGTGTGTGGTTGCCAAGAAGGAGACGTAAAACCTGGAGGTGAGGTGCAGTTGTTACCCAAAGTGCTAGAAGGTATGTAAGTGTTGTTTTAAAGGATATTTGAGTCAATAAGAGAAAAGCACCAGAGTGACCAAATATCTTAAAAAAGAGCTACCCTTATGAAGCTCTCCTCCCTTGCCTCTTTAAGTATCACGGGCAAATGGGCATATCTCTAACTCTAAAGGGCTCAAGGTTAGTCAAGCCTGCCACCGTGCTCGGCGAAAAAATAAAAGAAACTAGATAAGCCGTTACCGTGACGAGTGTTACCCTTTATCCACACTTGCTGTAATGGACGAGAGAATTACACAGATGACAGTGTGTCGGGTAAATATTCGATATTATTCTAGTTATCCCATACTTTCCACCTCCCCCCAAAACCAGCTTGGGGAATGGGGCCCCCCCGACAAGAGCGTGTCTAGCTAGCCAGCTAAGGCTAAGGTAAAATATTGTATGTTCCGGGGGGTCGATGGGGACGGAAGTCCCCTCGTAGGAAGTTAGGTTAGATTATCGGGGGTTAAGGGAGCGGACCCCCCAGCTAGCGTGGTGTGGTTACATTGGTTAGGAGGTTAGGTTAGATTGTCGAGTGGGGGTCAGCTGTGCAGTCAGTTCGTATAAAAGTTGTTAGACACCAGTAGATTCGTACTCAAAAAAAGTTTTTCCTATACGAAACCATAGTCGTTTCGTAAACTCAGACTCAAGGTTGAAAGTTGGTTTCGTACATGACAAAATCCTCTTTGGTGTTTGTGATTAAATACCATATATATATATATATATATATATATATATATATATCTAATATATATATATAATATATATATAATATAAGATATATATAATATTTATCTATATATATATATATATATTATTTTTTTTATTTTTTTTATTATTGTAAGCACGTAGTTACCTTCTCAACAACAATTGTATTTTGATCATAACCTTTCTTGTTGCGCCATTCGCATCAGCGGAGATTGGGCGATGAGGCAGCAGGGATGAGGGGCAGCTCTACCATTAACTACCCAGAAATATGGACACACAGTCGGTTTGTACAGATTATGATTACTGTATCCATAAAACCCTCTATATTAAGGGGTATTTATTCTTATTAATTAATAGGCTTTCCAGCCTTATCAGTGTTTTGACAAAGTTTTTATGTTTGTTCTCTTAATTTATAGGGCTTTAGCATTGGCAACCAGTACAGTATCATGTTTAATTACGTACAGGATTATTACTTGATATTTTCTGTGACAGTGTGTTTTGACACTGAGTGTTGGAGTGTGCCTAAACCCCAGTACCAGCCACAGCCTCCCACCACATAAGCCACAGCCACGCTCCCCACCCACATAAGTCACAAGCCACAGCCTCCCACCACATCAGACACAGCCACAGCAAAATGGATGGTATGAGAGTTATAGATGTAACATTTTGCATGATGTTAGTCTCAATTATTGAATTATAGTCTGAGATGTAATATACCTTGTTCGACAAATTTCGTATAAAGTCTCAGAAAAAGGATATAAACAATGAGTGGTTTTCAGGTGTGTGCCAGGGAGCCTCTGCTGCCCTACTCCATGGTGACTCATCCAGCAGACCCGTGACCTCACCTCACATACCATGCTGTAGAGGGTAAAGGGACTCATCGAGTATTTCTTCTTTAAAAATATGCATAATCCAGTTGCTAGTGTTTGTTGTTATTGATACTGTCATTTTCTTTCTCGTACCCGAAAAACTGTAAAAACACCTTTATCCTCACTATTACATATTCACATGTCCTCCTCATCTTCTTTACCCCACTTCCGAGTCACCATCCTACATTTCCTTCCATCTGCTAATTCACCTCATTTCATGCAGAACATAATGAAAATATTTTGCAATTATTGCATTTAACTAACAACAAACTTTTTCAACAGATGGTGGAACAGAAACATGACTGAGGGTCAACCAGTATGTCCAAGCCTCAAAATGCCCCCAAAAGTCGTAATATTTCAGGAATATTAAATTTGCTGTTCCTCTACAATGACTGCTTTTAGATTTTAGGTGACTAAAAATCACATAACGCATATTTTTTTGCACATTATATTTGTACAAATATTTAATTTTCAATATCTACAGTCGTTCTCACTCTTTGCATCTTTTCTCCTTTCTCACATTATCTACTCCAACACTATATCCCCATTAATCAGGGGGTCATCCTCTCACACTCCCAGCATATATTCACACGTATATATCCTTCTTGTCATTCACTCCAACCATTTTTCAAGGTGTCATCATTTACCCTCTCAGTGGTTTCTGTGCTTCAACCACCATCACCACTCCACAGCTCGATTCCTTTCAATACTAGACATATCAGCAAATCATCCTAATACATTTATAGTACGGACAAATTATGTTAGTAGTAAGTTATGCTTATCGTAAAACAATGTGTAACACTTTCCATATTCTCAGGACACCAATAAGAAGGATCTCGAAACACCCATCTTACGGCTGCATATGCGAATACAGCAAATGGGGAGGGAGGCTGTGAGTAACACCACCCAACTGATAAGCGACCGGCTCTGCACATTTCTGGCCCCGGAGGTGCTGACTTTTTTAAAGGACTCATCATTCTCTTCTTCCTGTGGAACCTTTGTCGCCTTGTATCGCTTCATAGGTCCTCTTCCACTCGTCTCTTTCGTTAGCAAAACTTGTGAACACCCTCGTTTTATTTCACCTGGGGAAAGACATTCATCAAGTTTTCATCCTTTGATTATCATCCTAATTTCATTGTCTCTTGTGTTTTCTTATCTCCCAGCCAAATGCGTTAGAAACACTTGGTGAGGTTTACAATACTTTCTGTTTCCGTTCGGTCCCCATACAGCCCCAACACCGTACACAGGGCCCCGGCTTTCTGCCTTCTAGTCTCCTGTCCCACTCCTCTCTGTCTAGGACTGTTACTATTGACGGTATAAGCTTTCCTCTGACTCATATACTTGTTGCATTCCACAATGACAGTTCACAGTTTCGTTCTCTCCTACCCTGTAGCTACAAATTTGGTTCTCCAGTTCCCTGTCATTCCGTTGACTTCAAGGTGCCTGGCTCTTGCTTTATATAGTAACTTCCCTCCCAGTCCTCCTACATGCCAAGTCACCCCTCTGATTCTGTTTACTCCTCTACTACTGCAACCGTGATTCCTGGCCATTCTCTTCTGCCATTTAACTAGCCCATTCTTCTCTATTTTCTTTTTGATACTCTTATCCTCCATCTTGTCCCATTTCTTACTATTCCAATCTCTCTGTTTCTTTATTCCAGGTGGAACTGATTATTTTCCTGGGAATATTTTCTTTGCCCTCTATCTTCACTAAGTCTTTCAATTTTCTTGTGGAACACCAGTTTTCCTTAATATCCTTTCCCTGAAGGTGCTCATCCCATGTTCCCCCTTATGGCCTCTTACAGCAGGCTTCCTACAAGCCTCCTAGTTCCCATCCTGCCTACTATGTTCTGAGCCTTTACCAAGTGCCATGAGTCTCCTTCCCTGCTACTGAGTCACTTGACCCATACAGACAATAGGGTACAGCCACCCCCTTCCGTAAACTACTGCCTACCTCATTATTTATTCAATGATGTTGCCACCATTATAATCATGCCTGTATCCTCCTTCGCCTTCATTAACTTTCCTCTGCTTTTTCACCGCCTATCCCTCATTGTTTACTCCATTCCTAGGTATACATAATTATATATACTTCTAGGACATTATTCTGAAGCAGCCACTGACTCATACCTTCACTGTTCAAACTCCATGACTTTACATTTCTTCACTAAACTTCAGGTCTCATTCCCTTCCGTTACGTGTTTGTTATGTGTAAAATCTACATTTCATCCTTACTTTATGCAATCAGCATAGGCCATTACATCCTAACTTATCTCCTCCAACTTCTACTCCTTTACTTGACTTCCTGATTCTCACGATCAGTTCCTCTAAATACAGGTTAAACTAGGGGGGGGGGGCACTCAGCAGAGCGCATACCTCCACCGAATATTACCATCAAATATACGTATATATATATATATATATATATATATAATATATGAACTATATATATATGTATATATATATATATATATATGCACTCAGTATGAGCGCATACCTCAGCGAATATTTCATCAATTGGTTGCCATGGAACCAGTTGTCAATAGATAGTCATCCAAAATTAAATCAGTCTTCCTTATACCAAATAGACTTGGTATACCGAGTTTGGTCAATCTATTTTTTTTTTTTTTTTGGAAACCTTTTCGAGAAAATCCTGTACATCACACAGACAGACAGAAGACAGACAGACAGATCGGGGTTGAAAAACATAACCCCAACTTCGTTGGCGGAGGTAATAATGTTGGGGACAGGACACATCCTTGTCAACTCCTATATTATTTCCATTCACTCGCCTTTCCTGAACCCACTTGCTCCTCTCCCTAAAATCTTGTTTTTTACTCTACCACCAATTTTCAATTTTATTTATAATCATTCCAAAACCTTGGCTAGTATGTTCATGACAGCTATGGGCCTATAATTGGCTATGTCCTTCCTTATCTTTTCTCCTCCTTTGGTATTAGGGTCACTCTGCTCTTTTTCCAGTCCTTGTGCACGCAGCCTGCCTCAGCACTGTGTGTCACATATGTTATATAGTGCCTGTTTTACCATTTCTCCTCCATATTAAACAACTCCCAATGGGTCCATCTGTCCCTGCAGCTTGCGTTCTTCAAAAACTTTCAGTACCTTTTCTACCCTCTTTCCAGATCAAGTAGGTACTGGTTTCCTCCATTTCTCTCTGTCACTGAGATCATAATGTTTCCATTCCTCTACTTCCATGTCCTTTCTAATTACTTTTTTTACTTACTTTATTTGACCTTTTTGTTGTTTTTTTTTTTTTTGTTATGTGTGATTTTTGTGATTTTATTTCCTCCTCCGTCTCAGTATCTCTTTCCTCTATTTTCATTTAACCCTTTTTTTTTTCTGTTAATCTCTCGTCCACCGAGGTTTCTTTTTAGTCTTCCCATCATTCATGTTCCACTTTCCTCGGGGTAAACTGTTAGAGTTTCCTTGCCTGCTGTCAACAAGAGTTTCATCTAAAGTTTGTTATATTTGTTTTTGTCATTGCTTTATAATGTGTTCTTGCAGACCGGCCTCTGCTTTGTGCTAATGCATGTACTGTATTTAAGCTGTTGCTTTCTATTTCTCCCTGCACATAATGTTTCCTCCACTTTGTTGCAATGTATTCTAACTCGCTACATATGCTGCTTACCCTATATACTATGGTTGTAAATAAGTTATTTTGTAGTTTTGTATTTAATTATTTTTCATTGCATTTATTTATTTTATTGTTTGTTTTTTGTTCACCTCATATAACTTTGGCATATGGTATCTGGTCCTCTTTTTCCTAATGCTCTGCAGGACAACAAACAGGGTTGTTGCTGTTTGTTACAGCATGTTTTCAGTAATTGGTTTCACTTAAATTTCCCTTGCAGTAGCTCTAATGCTTATAAAATCTGCATAGTTGTATTGGTTATATGTCTTTACATACTTTTGTTGCCTGTTTTGCCCATTGTAATGTATATGCTAAAAGATTTTGCTTTGTTGTCTTTTTTTTCTCAACATATATGAGCATAAACATGTCAAACATGCATAACTTTGCCACACATTTTCGTCAAGGTTTCAACATAACACTCTTGATGACGTTTCTTGTCATGTGGTGCGGCATGTTTGCAACAAACTCATGTGGTTTCTAGTGCTATGCATACAGTGTCTTTTATGCTCCATTAAGCATGAATTAGTTCGATGTTTTGTGATCTCTTGTTATAATGCAACTAAACTCTTGTGTTATCTCCTGTAATGCCATTGCAATGTCTAAAGGCAGGTGTTGGTGTTGTCATGTTAGCTGCATGTAAAAGAAAATGATCTTACTTTTGCTTTTGTGTTACATAATCATGTATGCATCATGTTCTGCATGATTGTAAACTCAAAAGTACCTGCAAATAATAGAAATTTGAATAAATTTGGCTACAATAATATTATATTGCTTATTAATGTATTCCTTGTCAAAGAACTATCCAAAAATATTTATATTTCTTTGAGGTTATAGCCTTAACCTTCAAAGCAATATAAATTTTTGGATGTACATATTTATTTTCAATATATAGGGAAGTGCAGGGATATTATGGAGCATTTGAGTTACCCACGATTCCGTACGTCTCTTAAGGTTTCCCGTTGCTCTGTCTTTACACTATTCCCGCGGGTAGATGGCGCGTGACAATCGCGGCTTTTGAAACTTTACTACAGGAATCACCTACCTTTGTCCCTATATTCCTTGGTGTGGCTTGACCAAGCGAGCGTCACCACAATGACTATATCAAATAACACATGATAGAAAGTGACTCTGCGACCAATAGGGAAAATTGGGTGTGACCAAAATAACGTATGGCACCCTGGTCGCCTCTCACGCCCTTCTATAATCGTAGCGCATAAAAATATACATTTCACACCGGGGACTTTTAATGCGGTAGATCCTGTTAAATCTTTTTAATGGGTATCTATTGTACATCTTAAGTACCCGCTCATGACAGTTCAAGTACATGTGTTCGCTCATCCTGATGTTATTTATTACCAATGCTTACCTTTCCCTACATATTTTTCCTAGACATGTGGTCAATAATGGGAGGTAAAGCCTCTATTTAATCCACAATAAACTACGCATTTGGATATGTAACTGATATTTCGGCCATAATTACCACTCACAGCATTTAAAATGTGTTTCAACCTCCTGATGTTATATTTGTTAACAATGTTGCCTGTTCTCGATCGTGCATCATCTGTAATTGGTGATATTTATTAACAAGGTTAGATTATGTTTTAGCTCACTTTCATGTATTGATTTATTTCTTTACTTTCTCCTGATATAGCTTTCTCCGAAGCAAGCGAAGCAGGATACCGGGAAAGGCCATGGGGAGAAACCAACCTACGTCACTGGAACGTCAATACGCCGATGCCAAGTGCCCCCCCGACCTCCGGACCAGTCTACATCCAACGAGATCTGACCAAAAACGAGAGATACTTTGCTATGGCGCGCCGCCGGCAAAGAAAGGTAAACAGATTCATGACTGTTGGTCATTAATGCAACATTTACTAAGACGGGGCAGAGAATACCAAGCAAATTAAACGTTCCCTGCGTCTGGGTGGCAGAACGTGAGTTCCACCACTCTACATACCCGCCCAGGAGAGCTACTAGATTGCCACCCAAACTCTACCTCAAACAAGGGGTCAACGCTAGTGGATCGGACCGCTGACAGTGGTTTCTTTGGAAGGTCCGATTTCTATTGGGTTGTATATATATATATCTATATAATATATAATATATATATATATATATAAATATATAATATATATATATATATTATATCAGTTTCTCCCCCAAAGGTGAACCGTCGCTTGAGGGTGCGAACAGGGGGTCTGCGGGGCGACACTGCTCCTAGCACTGGCGAACGGTGTGGCTCAAGGATATAGGGACAAGGAAGGGGGTGTCCTATGTAGGCAGAAAATCCCTGCCCTATGCACTTGCTGGCGCTTAGATAGCGCCACCGTCGCCTCTTCAGGGAATGTAAACAAACAGGCCCGCAAGGCCCCACTTTGGCTACTGACACCCCCAGACGCAAGAATGCTCCCCGTCGCCTCTCGCTATTGCTACTGTGGTGTGACAAAAAGGGAGACGTAAACACCCTGGAGTGGGGCTGCAGTTGTTCCCAAAGATGCTAGAAGGTATGAAAGTGTTGTTTTAAAGGATATTTGAGTCAATAAGAGAAAATCCAGAGTGACCAAATATCCTTAAAAAAGAGCTACCCTTATGAGCTCTCCTCCCTTGCCTTTTTAAGCTACCCACTGGGCAAGGGGCATTCTCTAACTCTAAAGGGCTCAAGGTAGTCAAGCCTGCCACCGTGCTGGCGAAAAAAAAAGAAACTAGATAAGCCCGTTACCGTGCACGGTGTTACCCCTTTATCCACACTTGCTTGTAATGGACGAGAATACACAGATGAAAAGTGTGTCGGGTAAATATTCGATATTATTCTAGTTATCCCATACTTTCCACCTCCCCCAAACAGCTTGGGGAATGGGCCCCCCAAACAAGAGAGTGTCTAGCTACCAGCTAAAGGCTAAGGTAAAATATTGTTATGTTACCGGGGGGTCGATGGGGACGGAGCTCCCCTCTTAGGAAGTTGGGTTAGATTATCGGGGGTTAAGGGAGCGGAAACCCCCCAGCTAGGTGGTGTGGTTACATTTGGTTAGGAGGTTAGGTTAGATTGTCGAGTGGGGTCAGTTGTGCAGTCAGTTCGTATAAAAGTTGTTTGTACACCAGTAGATTCGTACCCCAAAAAAAGTTTTTCCTAAAACGAAACCATAGTCGTTTCGTAAACTCAGCTCGGGTTGAAAGTTGGTTTCGTACATGACAAATCCTCTTTGGTTTTTGTGATTAAATACATATATATATATATATATATATATATATATATATTTTAAAATATATATATATATATATATATAATATATAATATATATAATATTATAATATATATATTATTTTATTTTTTTTATTTTTTTTATTTTTGGGTAAGCACGTAGTTACCTTCTCAAACATTTATTTTGATCATACCTTTCTGTTGCGCCATTAGCATCAGCGGAGATTGGGCTAGAGAGGCAGCAGGGGAGGGCAGCTCTACCATTACTACAAAAATATGACACACAGTGGTTTGTACAGATTATCATTACTGTTATCATCAAACCCTCTATATTAAGGGGTATTTATTCTTATTAATGGCTTCCAGCCCTTATCAGTGTTTTGGACAAAGTTTTTATTTTTGTCTCTTAATTATATGGTTTTAGCATTGGAAAGGTACAGTATCAATGTTTAATTACGTACAGGTTTATTACTGATATTTTCTTGACAGTGTGTTTTGACACTGATGTTGGAGTGCTGCCTAAACCCCAGTACCAGCCACAGCCTCCCACCACATAAGCCACAGCCACAGCCTCCCCCCCACATAAGTCACAGCCACAGCCTCCCACACATCAGACACAGCCACAGCAAATGGATGGTTTTGGAGAGTTATAATGTTAACATTTTGCATGATTTTAGTTCACTTATGAATTATAGTCTGAGATGTAATTATACCTTGTATCAAACAAATTTCCGTATAAAAGTCTCAGAAAGATATCAACAATGAGTGGTTTTCAGGTTGGGGTGCCAGGAGCCTCTGCTCCCCTCCTCCATGGTGCCCCCTCCAGCAGCACCGTGACCTCACCTCACATACATGCTGTAGAGGGTAAAGGACTCATCGAGTATTTCCTTTCTTAAAAATATGCAAAAATACCAGTTGCTAGTGTTTGTTTGTTATTGATACTGTCATTTTCTTTCTTTCCCAAAAACTGTCAAAAAAAACCTTTCTCCTCCTATACATATCTCACATGTCCTCCTCATTTTCTTTACCCACTTCCTATTCACCACCCTACTTTTCCCTTCCATACTGCTAATTCACCTCATTTCTATGCAGAACATAATGAAATATTTTTGCAATTATTGCTATTTAACTAACAACAAATTTTTTTCAACAGATGGTGGAACAGCAAACATGACTGAGGGTCACCAGTATGTCCAAGCCTCAAAATGCCCCAAAAGTCGTAATATTTCAGGAATATTAATTTGCTGTTCCTCTACAATGCCGCTTTTAGATTTTAGGTGACTAAAAAATCATACGCATATTTTTTGCACATTATATTTGTACAAATATTTAATTTATAATATCTACCAGTCGTCTCACTCTTGCATTTTTCTCCTTTCTCACATATCTACTCCAACACTATATCCTCCCATTTATCAGGGGGTCATCCTCTCACATCCCAGCATATATTCCACGTATATATCCTTCTTGTCATTTCACTCTCACCCATTTTTTCAAGGTGTCATCATTACCATCTCAGTGTTTGTGCTTAAACCACCATCACCACTCCACAGCTCATTCCTCTCAATTACTAGACATATCAGCAAATCATCCATATACATTTATAGTACGTACATAATTATTTTAGTAGTAAGTTATGCTTATGTAAACAATGTGTAACACTTTCCATATTCTCAGGACACCAATAAGAAGGCCCCTACGAAAACACCCATCTACAGGCTGCATATGCGAATACAGCAAATGGGGAGGGAGGCTGTGAGAACACCACCCTAACTGATAGCGACGGCTGCACATTTTCTGGCCCCGGAGGTGCTGACTTTTTTAAAGGACTCATCATTCTTCTTCTTCTTGTGACCTTTGTCGCTTGTATCGCTTCATAGGTCCTCTTCCACTTCGTCTCTTTCGTTAGCAAAACTTTTTAACACCCTCGTTTATTTCACCTGGAAAGACATTTCAAAAGTTTTCAATCCTTTGATTATCATCCTAATTCATTGTCTCTTGTGTGTTCTTATCTCCCAGCACTGCGTTAGAAACATTTTGGTGAGGTTTACAATACTTTCTGTTTCCTTTCTGTCCCCATACAGCCCAACACCGTACACAGGCCCCCGTCTTTCTCCCTTAGTCTCCTGTCCCAACTCCTCTCTGTCTAGGACTGTTACTTTTGACGGTATAACCCTTTTCCCTCTGACTCCTATACTTGTTGCATTCCACAATGACATGTCTACAGTTTCTTCTCTCCTACCTGTAGCTACAATTTGGTTCTCCAGTTCCTGTTCCTTCCGTTGACTTCCAAGGTGCCTGTTCTTGCTTTATATAGTAACTTCCCCTCCCAGTCTCCTACATGCCAAGTCACCCCCCCTGTTCTGTTTCCTCCTCTACTACTGCAACGTTTATTTCCCGGCCATTCTCTTCTGCCATTTAACTAGCCCATTCTTCTCTATTTCTTTTTGATATCTCTTATCTCCATCTTGCTCCATTTCTTTTCCCTTTTTCCATCTCTCTAGTTCTTTCTTCCAGGTGGAACTTGATCTATTTTCCTGGGATATTTTCTTTGCCCATCTATCTTCACTAAGTCTTTCATTTTCTTTTGGAACACCAGTTTTCCTTTAATTTTCCTTTCCCTGAAGGTGCTCATCCCATGTTTCCCCTTATGGCCTCTTTCAGCAGTGCTCCCACAAGCTCCTAGTCCCCATCTGCCCACTATGTTCTGAGCCTTTACAAGTGCATGAGTCTCCTTCCCTGTACTGAGTCACTTCTGACCCATACAGACAATAGGGTACAGCCACCCCCTTCCTAAAATACTGCCTACCTCATATTATTAATGACTGTGCCACCATTTATAATCATGCCTGTCATCCTCCTTGCCTTCATTAACTTTCCTCTGCTTTTCACCGCCTATCCCTTCCTTGTTTACTTCCATTCCTAGGTATACATACTTATCTATACTTCTAGGACATTTTTCTGAAGCAGCCACTGACTCCCACCTTCACTGTTAAACTCCATGACTTTACATTTCCTTTCACTAAACTTCAGGTCTCATTCCCTTCCGTACGTGTTTGTTATGTGTAAAATCTCCCTTTCATCCTTACTTTCTGCAAACAGCATAGGCCATACATCCTAACTTATCTCCTCCAATTTCTACTCCTTTACTTGACTTCCTGATCTCACGATCAGTTCCTCTAAATACAGGTTAAACTAGGGGGGGGGGGCACTCAGAGAGCGCATACCTCCACCGAATATCCATCAAATATACGTATAATATATATATATTATATATATATTTTAACTATATATATATTATATATATTATATATTATGCACTCAGTATGAGGCATACCTCCAGCCCAATATTTCAAACAATTGGTTGCCATGGCAACAGTTGTCAAAGATTTCAAACCAAAATTAAATCAGTTCTTCCTTATTTCCAAATAGACTTGGTATACCGAGTTTGGTCCAAATCTATTGCAACTTTTCGAGAAATCCTGTACAAACAGACAGACAGACAGACAGACAGACAGATCGGGGTTTAAAAACATAACCCTCCAACTTTGTTGGCGGAGGTAATAATGTTGGGGACATGGGCACATCCTTGTCAACCCCCTATATTATTTACCCTTCCACCCCCGCCTTTCCCGAACCCACTTTGCTCCTCTCCTAAAATCTTGTTTTCCTCTATCCCAATTTCAATTTCTCATTTAAATCATTCCAAAAACCTTGGCTAGTATGTTCATGACAGCTATGGGGCCCATAATTGGCTAGTCCTCCTTATCTTTTCTCCTCCTTGTGTATTAGGGTCACTCTGCTCTTTTCCAGTCCTGTGGCACGCAGCCTTGCTCCAGCACTGTGTAAAATATGTTATTATTGCCTGTTTTACCATTTCTCCTCCATATTTAAACAAACTCCCAATGGGGCCATCTGTCCCTGCAGCTTTGCCGTCTTCAAAATTTTAGTACCTTTTCTACCTCTCCAAAATCAATTAGGTAGTTTCCTCCATTTCTCTCTGTCACTGTAGATCATAATGTTTCCATTCCCCCTACTTCCATGTCCTTTCTAATTACTTTACTCAGTACCTTGTATTATGATTTTATTTCATCCTCCTTCTCAGTATCTCTTTCCTCTATTTTTAATTTAACTTTTGGTTAATCTCTCGTCACCGAGGTTTCTTTTTAGTCTTCCATCATTCATGTTCCACTTTCTCGGGGTAAACTGTTAGAGTTTCCTTGCCTGCTGTCAACAAGAGTTTCATCTAAATGTTTGTTATATTTTTTGTCATTGCTTTATAATGTGTTCTTGCAAGACCGCCTCTGCTTTGTGCTAATGCATGTACTGTATTTAAGCTGTTGCTTTTATTTCTCCCTGCACATAATGTTTTTCCCCCACTTTGTTTGCAATGTATTCTAACTGCTACATATGCTGCTTACCCTATATACTTGTTTGTAAATAGTATATTTGAGTTTTGTATTTTATTTTTTTCATTGCATTTATTTATTTTATTGTTTGTTTTTTGTTCACCTCATATACTTTGGCATTTGGTATCTGTCCTCTTTTTTTCCCAATGCTCTGCAGGACAACAAAAAGGTTTGTTTCTGTTTGTTTTTCAGCATGTTTTTTCAGTAATGGTTTCCCCTTAAAATTTCCTTGCAGTAGCTCTAATGCTTATAAATCTGCATATTTGTATTGGTTATATGTCTTTACATACTTTTTTTTGCCGGTTTTGCCCATTGTAATGTATGCTAAAAGATTTGCTTTTTTTTTTTTTTTTTCAACATAATGAGCATAAACATCTCAACATGCATAACTTTGCCACACTATTTGTCAAGGTTTCAAAAATAACATCTTGATGACGTTTTTGTCATGTGGTGCGGCATGTTTGCAACAAACTCATGTGGTTTCTCGTGCTATGCATCACAGTGTCTTTTACTGCTGCCATTAATGCATGATATTAGTTCGATGTTTTTGTGATCTCTTGTATAATGCAACTAACTTCTTTTTGTTATCTCCCGTAATGCATTGCAATGTCTAATAGGCAGGTGTTGGGGTTGTCATGTAGCTGCAGTAAAAGAATAATGATCCCTTTTTTGCTTTTGTGTTACATAATCATGTATTGCATCATGTTCTGCATGATTTTTAAACTCAAAGTACCCGCAATGTAATAGAAATTTGAATAAAATTTGGGCTACAATATATATATTGCTTTATTTAATTTTTTTCCTTGTCAAAGATACTATCCAAAATATTTATATTTTTTTGAAGGTTATAGCCTTAACCTTCAAAGAAATATAAATTTTTGGATAGTAATATATAATATATAGAGGAAGTGCAGGGATATTATGAGCATTTGAGTACCCATCGATTCCGTACGTTCTCTAATGTTTCCCGTTTCTCTGTCCTTTACCACTATCCCGCGGGTTTGATGGCGTGACAATCGCGGCTTTGAAACTTTACTACAGGAATCACCTACCTTGTCCTCTATATTCCTTGGTGTGGCTTGAACCAAACGAGCGTCACCACCAATGACTATATAATAAACATGATAGGGAAAATGACTCTGCGACCAATAGAAAATTGGGTGACCAAAATACGTATGGCACCTGGTGCCTCTCACGCCCTCTATAATCGTAGCGCATAAAAATATATTTCACACAGGGGACTTTTAATGGGGATCTGTTGTAAATCTTTTTAATGGGTATCTATTGTAAATCTTAAGTACCCGCTCATGACAGTTCAAGCTACATTTTTTCGCTCATTTCCCGATGTTATTTATTACCAATGCTTACCCTTTCCTAAAATATTTTTCCTATACATGTGGTCAATAATGGGAGTAAAGCCTTCTATTAAACCACAATAAACTACGCATTTGGATATGTAACTGATATTTGGCCATAATTTACCACTTCACAGATTAAAACATGTGTTTTCACCTCCTGATGTTATATTTGTTAATCATGTTGCCCGTTCTGGATCGGGCATTTATCCTGTAATTGGTTGATTATTTATAACAAGGTTATGATTATGTTTTAGCTCCTTTACATGTATTGATTTTATTTCTTTACTTTCTCCGATATAGCTTTCTCCGAAGCAGCGAAGCAGGATACCTGGAAGGCCATGGAGAACCACCTACGTCCCCTGGAACGTCAAAAACGCCGATGCCAAGTGCCCCCCGACAGTCTACATCAACGAGGATCTGGGCCAAATGAGAGATACTTTGCTATGGCGCGCCGCCGGCAAAGAAAGGTAAACAGATTCATGACTGTGGTCATTAAGGGAACATTTAAA